>JAGDQP010004681.1:5237-83327 GCA_022664845.1 Lepisma saccharinum | reverse complement strand
CCGTCTTCTATAGTATTCGTTCTGTGCATCTGCCACGGTATATGCTTCTAAATAAACAAAGCATTTTTCTGTGAACTTTGTGTATTTTTCCATTTCTCTATTGCAATTAACTGATTTGTTATAGTAATACTGTATTTGAAATTGAAGCTTAGCACTAGCAATCATGATGGATTCAGATAGCAAAAGCATCGGATGACAACAACTACGATTATATATAAATTAGAATATTCCTAAAAATCGACTTAGGAATTTTCAATTGGGACCTTCTATTATTACTTTAGAGGTTGGAAATACTTAGACGCGCTTGAGAAAAGGAAAACTGGCAATCAAGTAATACTAAAAATTTCTGTAGTACTTTGGCAAAATGTCATTAAATTTGTTCGCAAGGAAATAACCTACTATGAATATATCTCTGCCACCTGTTGCTAAAAGATATAAACCATGCCTATTGAACTACTCTGGATGCAGTTATTTAGTGGTCGGAACTACCTCAGCGGGTTCCGGTGATCGTAATCATAAAAGATTATCAGAAATATAATTATATAATTATGAAAAAAAATGCTAAAGATTATAAAATATAGTCCTACCTTTTGGTAGATTTGCTTGACTTGACGTGGGCAAAGCAGTTGATGGTATCTACCTTCTAACACAGGGAGGGAGTTAACTTATAATAAAAACTGGAGACACACGGATGTATTCTAAAACAAATATAAAATATTACTGTGGTAATGATGTTTATTGTTGTCAATTTTCAGAAAAAGCAACAATAGTTCAGATCGAGAACCCATTTTTTTAAAAATTAATTGTTTAGTGTTAAACCACATCATTTTTCTTTACTAGTTATCTAAACCTGTCATGCAGTGATTCTGCCAGAACCCCATGTGGGGACCCCCAACTTTAAAAGTTTTACGGTAAAAAGTCTAGAGAATCAGTGCAAAACTCCACCTATACCCTCCCAATTTTGACTTTACACCCCACCACAAAAAATTGAAAATCTCGAGGAAATACGTAAGATAAGATAAAATGAATTGTATGGGCGGTAACAGGGCTAACAGCAAAGTGAAATACATGTCATCAAAACACCAACATTGCCCTTCTGCAGCTTACCAGTAGTTTATTTTCAGATTGTATTGAGCTGGTGAGGAAGAGGTATTGTGAATAATTTATATTTCTTCGTAATTATTTCTGACGTTCTGCTGAATATTTTTGCCGATTTAAGCTTTTTCCAGCTAACTGGAAGTGCACTTCTGATTTCCGGGTGTAGGGGGATTGTTATTTGGGTACTTAAAGGGATAATCACATATGTTATTATTCTCGTAATACAAGGAAGATAATTTTCGATACCTGGGGATTTGGGAGAGGGGAAAGTATTGCGGCACTTAATGATATACTTAATTGCATTTTCTCCTAATTTCAACTTCCAGCGAATCTTCATGCAGAATTTAAGCTTCCTAGCCCAACGGGAAGTGAATAAAACCCGCTGTAAGGACCGACAGGCATTATACGTTGGAGATTGCATGTGAATTCTCTGTACCTTACTCTGCTGCGCTATAAGGAAGAATGGATATATACTATATAGTGGAAGAAAAATTAGATATTAAATGCAGAATCAAGTTGCGTGCTATCCCAATGTGGAATCTGGGACACAATGAAAGATAAAGGTATTGTAGGGTGTACGAGGTATGTATGAGGCATCAAATGTATGAATTCATGACCTCCGTGAAGCTGTTACCCTCAAGGATGTCACAAATAACCAAAAGTAGTGCAATCGTTTGTGCTGGATTTAACAGTAGCAAGTTTCGTTTGTGCTCAATTCGTCGCAACATTATGCGACATTCAATTTTGGGCGCGTGTGAAATTTGCTCCCCCAAGGACGGAAAAATGACCAAAACTAGTGCAATCATTTGTGAGTGATGGTGCCATACAAAGTTTCGTTTGTGATAAATTCGTCGCAACGATATGCGACATTAAATGTCTTTGTGTGTTTTGGTTGGGGGCCTTTTCGCGCTCGAAATCAAGAAAAATATTTTTTTGATACCGAAAGGACGTCAATCTTTTGTGCTTCGTTTGTGCCGGATTATGGTTTGGAAAGTTTTGATTATGCTTGATTCGTAGCAAAATTATGTTACTTTAAATTGTTTTGAGTAGGCTCAAAATTGTTTTGAGGAGGCTTCACGCTCGAAATTTTGATAAAATTTCAAATTGGGATTGGAGTTTTATCAATCGATTGTGCTTCCTTTGTGCTGAACATTACAACATAAAGTTCCGTTTGTGTTCAGAAAGTCGCACAATTATAAGCCTCTCAATTCTGGGGACATATTCACCTTTAAATTATTTGAAAATGAGAATTTTGAAATCAAATTTTGTGCCAATCGTTTGAGTTGGATTGTTCGGTATAAAGTTCTCTTTGTGCTCAATCCGTCCAATAAAATACGACATTAATTTTGTTTAGGAGAGCCAGTGTCACGCTCCACATCAAATTACGTTTGTCTTCAATTCGTCGCAAAGATGTGGAACACTCAGTTTGTGTGTTGGGGGAGATGAGTGTCAATCTTTTGCTAACTTTTCACGTTGGGTGGTTCCAGAAGAAGTATTATTTGTGCAATTCTTGTCGCAAACCTGTAATATTTTCTTAAAATTTCAACCAATGGTCGCAATTCAATATTGAAAATATGAAACAATTACAGTAAATTTGTTTTCTGAATCTTTCCTTTGGATCCTTCAATTAAATTTCAACACATCCTTTTACTTTAATCACAGGTCCAAAGTATCATTTGAAATATCTCTGGTTGAATAAACACACAAAACGAGAAACTTTAAAATTGTTTTTAATACAGCACACACAGTTCTTTGGCTATTGGCTATGGCCTTATTCATACATTCGTTATATATACAGTGGACAACCATCCGGATTAATGTAATAAATAATTAATTAAATCTCCTTGAAGATAATGCATTATCTTGATAATCTCGCTGAAGATAAAGCAGAAGTACTTAAGATATATTATGGAAAATGTTCGTCTCTTCTAATATACTCTGGGAACTACCTTTTCTTCCCGCGAATGTACAAATTGTTTTCAGTAAATGTTTAGCATGTATTAATAGCAATACAATTAAACAGAAATGCTTTATTTGGATCACATTGTCACCTACGTTTTTGCCGACCACAAACAATGAATTTACTTCTTATTACGTAACAAACAGACTGATTCATACAAACTCTAAAGTCTAAAATAATACACCGTGCCACCGTAGCTGAGTGGTAGAGCGATGGAGTAGCATTCGGGAGTTCGTGTGTTCGATCCCAGCGGCCGACCATCCTGATTGAGTTCTTCCTGGGTTTCTCTCAGTCAGGATGAGGAAAACGCAGGAAGAGGAAGAGGAAAGCAAATTCAACTTAATTATATCAATGTATCAGCTATCACAAAGACTAATTGCAGATAAAGAGTAAACGTGCAACATAGAGTTTGTACGTTCAATCAATATAAATATACATTTTCTACCAACAGGAATGAGGACTTATTCTTAGCCTGTAATTTCAAATAAAACAATAATCATTAATGTAAAAGTACTTTACTAGTACTCACTGAGGCCTTTCCTGGAAAATATTCTGAGATCCTTTTACTTTATATGATTGATCACCATCAAACGCACGTGATTTAATACCTGGAGTTGTTTTCAGTTTGGCTGTAGGAATAATTGCTAAACTTTTCTTCCAAATTTCTAAACTTAATAAATTTACCTCACTTCCAGTATCAATTATGCAATTAATGTCAATACCTGCAACCTTTCCACAAACTCTGGGGGAATGACAGTGTTCAATAACTCCTAAAGTTATATCTTCTTCCAGTTCCTTATTATCCATAATAAAATAGTCGTTAAAAATAACTTTACCATTTTCGGTAGTAGCCCCTGATAACTGTAATCCACTGCTGTCAATAGGTCGACTGAGTTCCAACAAGTGAACGTTTCGAAGGATCGCGCCTGGAGTTTCCCTGGAGGACAGGAAAATTGCTAAAATCCTCCGGACCGTTCAAAGTAACTCAAGAAACTAGTGTTTCAGTGCCTACTACAGATGAGTGGTTAAGATTTGGATTATTTTAATTTAAAGTATTCGGAATATTATTGTTGACATTTTAATTTAAACATTGACTACAGGTGTGCCTGCATAAATGAGTCATTTCGCAACAAACAGTCACTCTCTTTGGCCTCTGATTAGGATTAATAGCTGAAGAATTGGAAATCTCTATAATTTGACGATTGACCATTTACACCATTGTTTCATTGTTGTGATAACTTTGATTAAAATTATTACCATTACTCCTAATTTGGTTTGTGTTCCTACTTCAAAATTATTATGATATTGATTACGATTATTTTTTGTCTGAACCTTCGGTTATTACTGAAGCGATTTGAGGAAATTCCATTTCTATTCCAATTTAAAACTTCTTTAGAAAAAATTCTAATACAACCAAATGAAGAATGCATAGTTTGTGTACCGATGTCAGTGGACAATTCGAAATTTATTACATTTGATACCTTTCTCTTATGTTCAGAACTCATATTATCATAAGCTTTGGTAAATTTACGTTTCGTCGAAGGAGTATTAAAAATATACTTAAAATAATCATACTATCAGCATTTGGATCCTGTTTCAACATCAAAATTTATAAACCTCTCAAGCATAATATATTGAATGAGTAAATAAAAAGTAAGGCTTCTACATAACATTTTAACATTGGCGAGATAGGAGATTGGACCACTGCTGCAAATTTCTTTGTGACTAGATTTAGTGATTTTTTGTCACTAGATTTAATGATTTTTTTCTCTGCTACTCTACCGCCATCTATTGATTTTTCTTGTGAACTACCAGCACCTCTCTATCGCCATCTCTGTAGGATTTAATGAATTTTTTCTATGCTACTCTACCGCCATCTATTGATTTTTCTTATGAACTATCGGAATGCCTCACCTCTCTATCATCATCAGTTAATATCACAGCTAATTGCTGCTATTACCATCATTCATTAACATTATTGCAAACTTACTGTGTTTTAATCTATTGATATGATTGCTAACTTATTGAATAGTGTTATAACTAAGTAATGAATTGTTAGTTTTTTATACGGGTGCAATCAGAAGTACTTCAACAGCCGCTTTGCATCAGGTGAATACTGTAATGGTATATTTAACATGAGACATGCTCGTGAAAATTTCTTGCTGCTACGATGAACTTGTTTATTACTGTAAAAAAAGCGCTGAAGTTTTAAAACATAACATCAAATTGTGTTAATAGCTTTCTCTCTTGTTATAAAATCAATATTTTGTATAAATTTGCTTTGCCTTTTCCCTTCATTGCATGTGTAACACCGGAAGTTTCTATCAATGTGAATGGCATGTGAAAATCATATTATGTGTATGTGTATTAAAGATTCTCAGTTGCATATTTTTGATCTCTCTCTCCTTTTTTGTATCTGTGATATCCATGAAAGAGTGAATTCTAGTTTTACATGCAATGTAACAAAGTTTTTTGTTTCTCTCTTGAAAACATGTTCACTAAAACTGTTCTATCACTCTTTGGTTTTTCACATCATAAATGTATGAAGTTTGAGCTATAAGTATTACTGTACAAGAAGTTTTTTCGGGGACTGTTTCTTCAAAATACATTATAATTTTAATATTGGTTCGTTCGTTAATAACAACTTGTTTGCGTTTACTTGTATTAATGACATACATTGGACGATTTTCTATAAACTCTTTTGGGGAATAAAACATATCAGTATTTTTCTGTGTTACAGTTTAAAAGCAGTGTAACTATCATACATTTTAAGAAAATCTGCTTTTGTGATATCCAGGTTTAAATTCCCACGAGGGAAGATTTCGTTAAGAGCATTTTTTAAATAAATATTCTTAATCTTGCATGTATCAAACTTACTAGCGTCATTCTCCTGAGCATTATCATCACGATTAGTTTGGAAAAGAATTATTACAAAATCAGGCATATCGAACTGTAGTGAGTTAAACTGTGTTGTTACATCAAATTCGAAATAAGAACCTGAAACATGTCGTTGAACACTTTGATACGTCAGAAATTCAATTGGTATTTGAGGTTGTCGAAGTATATCTGTTTTAATTTCATCGAATAATTTTTCTCGTATTCTACAATTGGCACTCTAAGCTCAACTGAAGTAATCACTAATTTAGCAGCATGAGTTAATGTAGCATCATCTAGAGTACCATCTGCTTTTTTTGTTTTCCAGTGATAAAATAAAACATCATTATTTGCACTTCTTTTAAATGTTATTCGAAGCCCGCTCTTCCACATAATTACCTTATAATTACTAAAGAAACCAAACAGCAAACGTAATGGAAACAACACTGAATTCTCTTTCCGTGGAAGTTTCGCATCAGTTATTTAATCCACCTGGCTTAAAATATTCGAGCTCAGGCTTTGATAATCGACATGTGGCAATAGCAGTTGAAGGAATTCCAGGATAAACTATTCTATCAATAACAGTACCATGTTGGCGTACCTCTACCAGCAAAAACAAATATGGAACAAAATTATCAATTAATTTAATATTCGACCCTGAAGTAAAAGTTCCTCCAGCATCTCTTCCAATAACTTCATATTTGATGTATAAATCACGGTAGTGTGGGTGCACAAACCCATCGCCAGAAGTGATGTCAAATTCTAAATCTTTGTTGACTTCATTCAAGTTATTAAATGTACGACGATTCAGTGGGAAAAATTGATACTCATAGCTTTCAAAAAATTCCATCTTTAAAGAAGACTATATTGTATTCAACTTTGTTTCTTTTCGCTATCATTCTTGTTATAAAAAATCATTTTAAGAATCATCATTTTTAATCATGAGAATTACGCTTGTTATTGCGCCACCAAAACTAATTGGTTCATGCAATTCATTACTAACACTTATTTCAATGGAACGTACATGGCTCTCTTGTATAGGAAAAAAATGGGTATTGAGGCTCATAAGTATTGGTTCTAAAAATTCTGTTAATGGTTTAAATGTTGCTATAATATTAGTTTCCTTGTGTTTATACTCCCCATCTGCTATAATCATACCTCTTGCTAATTTACAGTATATATATTAAATCTTTCAATACTTAAGAACTTTGAAAAAAAAATGACCTATGTGAGTTTCTTCTGGCTTAAGTTCACTATTATTCTTAAAACCTAATAGCTTACCAACAGTTCCTACATTAAAATTTTCTGCAAAC
Source organism: Lepisma saccharinum (assembly GCA_022664845.1). Classification (NCBI taxonomy): domain Eukaryota; kingdom Metazoa; phylum Arthropoda; class Insecta; order Zygentoma; family Lepismatidae; genus Lepisma; species Lepisma saccharinum. The sequence continues at coordinate 76,082 of JAGDQP010004681.1, read as the reverse complement.
GGTGTTACTTCCATTCGATGAGTTACATGATTTTCATTTTGAAGCACCTCTTTAGGTAGTGTTGTTTCTAATGTTGATGCATTATACTGACCCGATGGTATATTATGTCTCTCTCCTTTATGAAAGTAAGTATTGCTACTTTTTTTTACATTTGGTATTAAGTACATACTATAAAATCCAATCAATGCAATTTTCAAATTGTAATTTTGATTATTAATTTCATTATGAAGCTTCAGCCGAAGCTTTGGTGTAGTCCCCGATAAGTGCAACACAATCATTGTTTAATAAAAGACTATGTAATATACTATTTTTATGCATGATTCATTAAGTTATCAAGTTTCAATCTTACAATAGCTTGATGGAAATTTTTCCATCAGATAAGAACTTTAACAATTTAATACATAAATGACCACAAATCACATCGTCCAAATGTTGTATTCGATTACTATTATATTCAATTATAGTGTTATTAGGATTTAAATACTCAATCAAAGACTTGGGAGGTACTCCACCAAATGAATCGAATATGCAAGCTTTATTATTTTCATACCAATAACAAATCCAGTGAGTTTCTGTATTAATTGACCGATCTAAGTTAATAACTGCACATTCTTGTTTTAACGGTGGAGTAGAAGGAAGATTATCCGACATGTATACACCATTAAAGTGTTAAATATTAAATTCTTTAGCTATACGTTCGAGATCATAATTGGTGAGCCTTTTTTTACTCTATTTATGTCCTTCAGAAGCTTTTTCTTTCTTTGTTTAAGTCCTTTACCTTTAGCTAGAATTGATGATTCCATAACTTCATTATGACGCTTTTGTCCTTCTAGTTCTTGTTTATTTTTCTTCGCATCGATTACCACCTTAGCTATAGCTGCTGAACCACCTGCAAGACTAGCAACCGCTCCCAATGCAGCAAGTATGGCAGGAATTGTAAAAATGAAACCACCTGTTTTCGGTTGATAACGTAATTTCTTTAACTATGCTAAACTTAATGTTAGAGCCATATTATGACCCTTTTTTAAGCATTTTGGTTTCTTCGCAAGTTGTTCTTCATTTAAGATATTGCTAAAATTTAATGACTTTAATTCTTGTGCTGGAATTTGAAAATTTACACCTTTTGCTTTCATTGTATAAAAAGACTATATTGTATTCATTATTTTGAATTTATTCAACAACTACGGCTCAAGCTTCTATCCAATGTTTAATGGAGCAATCTATAAACCCCACCCCATTTTCCGTTTTGTGTTCATTGCCATTGCTACTCCCAATGAAGCCAATTTTTCACTTAAAGCCGAATCGTTGCTAATAACTCTATCAAAAGCTTTAAACTCTAAGTCTTGATCGGCTCTATGTCTATCTGATAGATCTTTAAAGTTCTTATACGCAATATCATGCTCTCGACATGCTTGATCTAATCTATTTATACCCCGATCACCTTTAGCTAATATTTCATCTAAACGTGTACCAGGACAACAGAATTCATAGCCTGGAAGATGAAGTTCAAAAGGTAATTTATTAGTAATATCGTTCACTAACCCTTTACCTTCAATAGTATGCCAAAATTTTGGTGGAAGAATATGAATAATTTTTATGAGGTAACCTAAACCTTTTGGATTCGAAACAATAAAATTGGATAATCGACATGAAATCATTTCCACTTTCTCATTATAAAAATTCTTATTCCCAGCTGCTTCTTCACCTGCTATAACTAATAATCTACCTACTAACTTTCTAACATCATCCATCCAAACAAATTGTTGTGGCATATTTGTGTAGCGCTTAATCCCCTTTAGTTGCTTCCTTTCTTTTAAACCCTCATCTTTAGTTTTCAGTTCAAGCCAAATAGGTTTAATTAATGTTTTGTACTTATCGCTGGAGCTTGATTTTACTCTATTGTGCGATCGATCATGATTCTGGTATAAAGCATTCGTCATCTTTAAAATTTTCTTATAAGTTTCATAATCTTCATTAGTAAAACCTACTGGTTGTTTACGAGTTATTAACTCCCATAAACCTTCTGTTCCTTTAAATTTTTCATAAATCGTGGTTGATGAATCTTGTGCGATTTTACTCTCACTATAAATAACTAAATCATCATTATCAAAGAGAACATTATAACTTCCAATTTCCCACTGCACTACTCCTGCTATATCAATAGAGTATAATCCAAACACTTCATCTTTATCTAACATATTAGTACTTAAATATCGACTCGCTAGTGGACCTAACTGAATTTCTTTCTCTTCTTCATCATCTTTCGTTTCTTTAGTCTCTGGCAATGACTTAGGTGAAGCAAATAACCGTTTCTCAAATGAGGTTTCTGATGGTGTTGGTGGATAATTATTAATATTCTGTTGTGCTACAGGTATAAGTTCTGTAATTAGATTTCTGTTGTCATCAGTTACTCCTTTAATTTCTTTTCCCAAGCTTTCAATCGCCTCAATCAATGGTTTCTCTTGACGTTTTTGCTTTTCATAATAGCTAAGGTGACTCTCTTTCCGTTCTTTAAAACACTTCGCCAAAATATTTTGTAATTTAATATTATTTAATTTTCGTTTTGACATTATATAAAAAATACTATATTATTTCCGCTTTGAAAAAGTAACGTACGTACATCAATTGAAAACGTTAAACGTAAATGATATAAAACGATCACTCGATTATAAAAAAATGATCGATTTTTTTCGATACTTTCCATTGTTTGACTTTCTCGTCATATCGATTGTTATAAAACCATAACCATGCAATAGAACAAATATCCTTAAATTTATTAAATGACATATCACGAACAACAAACTCATTATAAATATGCCTTAAAGTCGTGTTATCTTGACGAAATACACATAAAAAATATTCATTATCTCTAATAAGTTGTTTCGGAACTTTACTATAAGTTTGTGCTAAGTAAAACAATCCATTCCTTTATGTCTACCCTGTGTGAAGTAATTCCGTACCTCATTCTGATCTTCTAATATATAATCATCAAATATAATAACAGACCGTTGCTCGCAATCTTCCAACTTTATAACGGAAGTTTTAAATGTAGCCATCTGATAGTTGAATCTTTCTTGTATTTCATCATAAATATGCCGCAGTTGTTGATACTTAGGTTGCTCTAAACTTTTAGAGAATGCGTATACGTGTCTACCATTCCAATAAAGCCAATTCGGAGTTAGAATAAAATTGTCAATAACTAGTGTAGTTTTCCCGCAACCTGATGAGCCTATTATTAAGCAACGAATGTTATTCGGAAGTAATTCACCGTTCAACTTACCATAATCATTAGCTAGCAGAAGTCGTTGCTTAACACTCCACATTTTATGATTGATTAACTATATTATAGCTTTGAGATCGATCCAAGAATTATCATTCGAAGATAAACCTAATCACTTAACTAATACTTTGTTTTTAGTTCTACGTAAAACCTTTTCAATTAAGTATACGTGAGGGTGTTTGGTCTTCATTAGTTCTTGCTCATAAAAACGGCCCTTAATAATCTCATTGCGTTCGTCTTTTAAATGATATGTAGGTGGATCAGTCTTAAAAACAGTAGCAATTTGAAATATTTCAGTGCTCCAATTGCGAGTAAAACCTCTTTCAAACTTATTTTTAAACTTGCTAATTCGAACATAATCTTCCACACTATATTTCCCCTTTGATAATGCTAAATATTTTTTGCTATAAACTGTTGATATTAATTTTTGTTCGTTTTCTTTCTTCACTGCGTCAATAGGTTTCATTTTTACCGTGCTATGTTTTTTTTCGTTATATTTCTTCATTAGTGCTTGTAATGTATTGTACCATTTGTAATTACCTTGCAGTGTGAATTGCTTCCACATCAAATTACGTAATGTTTTATTAAATCTTTCAACAATACTAGCTTTTTTATCGCTGTGTGAAGAGTAATGAGTAATACCTTTTTGCTTCATTAATTTACTAAACTCTTTATTATAAAACTCGCTACTGCGATCTGTTCGCAAATACTTTGGTGCTTGTTAAGTCGCTTCAAGTATTGAATTAAACGCTCGTGTAACTTCTTTCCCTGTTTTATTTTTAACTGGTACAGCCCATGCATACTTACTAAAAGTGTCAATAATAGTTAGAAGATAAGAATCCAATCTATTTAATTTTGCTAAACCTTTCAAGTTTCTTGAGTTCATTTCAACCAAATCTACTGGCCATAAATCGTGTAATCCCTTGGCTACAACAGGTATTCGCCTATATTTCCGTCTTGCGGGCTTGTGTAGTTCTTCAACAGTGGCTAATCTACTATTCATTCTATTGAAAATTAATTAAGAACTAATCTAAAGATCGAGAAATCAATTGAGCAATAAAGATCAAATCAATACTTATTGGATATTCACCTGGTGAAAATTTATCTGATCGAACTACAAGTATATCGCCTTCCACGACATCGAACTCATGAAGTAAAATTTCGTCTTCAGATGGAGCATCTGGAACTCTACTACCCTCATGTATTCCTAGTGATAAATTGCCATACTTTTGTCCACTGCTTGCTGAATATATATCAACAATAGGAAACTCTTTATTCTTCGTCTTAAGCCAATGAAAACCAATAATTTTTAGCTTACCCAAAAAAGGAATTTCATAATATGGGGTATTCATATTAAATAAATACACTTTGCCGCTAATATTGCCACGCGTGAAGTCTTGTTCTTTATTAGGTATTGAATAAATTGTAAAAAAGTTTAACACTATGTAAGTTTCGTATTGATGCTAACAATTCATTAGTTTTAGCGTATATGGCTCTATACAAATCGCTTTTCAATTTATCTTCTAAGTCTTTCAGTTTTGCAATAATTTCATTCATTATTTCATCGTTATTGCTATTAAAGTCTGTTATCGATATGAAATTTTTAATACTATCCTGTACTTCCCAAAGTTGAGTCACTGTAGGCATTAGAGCTATTGATGCTTCTGCGTTACGGAAGTCATTAATATCAGCATATTTTTTAGAAATGTTATTAAAAGAATTACTCACAGAAGTGTATTTCCTTTCTAGATCACCGATTTGTTTCTGAATATTTGCAATTAATGTGTTATGCGTCACTGCTGTATCCTCTAAACTTTTCAACATATTCTTTAACCCGCTAACTATTTCATTAACCCTATGAACAGAAATGAATTTTGAATGTTCTTGAATTGCTTTTTTAACTTCATTTTGAACATTGGTTAACACTTCTTGTATACCAGAAATATCTTCTAATGTCGGAAGGAATGTCTTACTAGTTTGAAGGATTTGTAATTGAATCTTAATATTGTCTATTACTTCAGGGAGGTTCTCGGTTGTTTAGATTACAGTTTGAATGTTAGTTATCGTCTTTTTAATTATTTCTACTTCTTGCGATGTTGGAAGTGTGTTAATAGTTTCTTGGAGAGCAGTTAATTGTGATTTTATTTCATTTTGATTTTGATTTGTAGCTAATTCACTTAAAGAATTACGTATACTCTCGATATCAGGTTGTTTCGGTGTGTTCTTTTGAATTTCAATTATATCACTTTGAACGGTGCTCACAACATGCTGAAGATTAATTAAATCTGTAGGAAGATTAAACCCCTCTAATTTCTTATTTAATTTTGCAAGTGCTTCCTGTAAACTACTTTCTCATTAGGAATGTTATTCACAACAGTCTGTAGATTCTTTAGTTCAATTTGAATATTCGTGAGTTCCGATATATTATTAATTATTGCTTCAAACTCACCAAGCTTTCTACTAATTTCCGATACATCACTATAAACAGGTAGGTTGGTTAGATCATCACGCAGTTTATTTGTTTCATTGGTAATAGTTTTAAGTTCATTTTGTAGAATCGAAATAACTTCTTGCATCTTTTGAAGATCTTCTTGAGAGGGATTATTTTGAAGAGCATTTTCTAATACATTCACAGCTGTTTGAAGATCATTAAACGTATTTTGTAACTCCGTATGCTTTTAATTCAAATTATCTTGTGCTGCAGTATTTGTAATGAATTGATTCTTTATGAATTGCACTTCATTTTGAATTGTCGTTATAATATTTGGAACTTCAGTAAAATCATTTTTATTTACTAGCTGTGAATACATAAGAATAACACTTTTCAACTCATTATCAAGTTTTTGAAGTAAATCTAGTAAATGGTGTTGAGCTTCTGTGATTTCGGTTTCAATATTTGAAGATAAATTTTTTCGTACTGCGTTGATTTCACCCTTTATTATTTTAATTCTTTGGTATAATACTGTCAGCTGGTTTTCATTGATGTTGGAAGGTGAATCTGACAATATTTTATGCTCATGCGACTTATATCGCGGGAATCCAAATAAATCAGTAGGCATAATAAATAGTAAACTATATTATATTTCAACGTATAGAAAAAAATCAAACAAATTCTTTTGAAAAAACACACAGAGTGTGCTTTATTAATATTTGAACAAGCTTGATAATAACTATGTACAACCCTTACCAACTATTTAACTGTTACACAAATGAAAATTAATACAACTCATTTAGAGGTTGAAGGTTGAACACACATTTCACAAATTATTTCATTATCATATTTACAATCTTCGATGACCCCATGGCAATGAGTGTATCTTACAATCAAGAATTTTACGTTTATTATCATAGGGGTCTAAAGGTAATTTTTGTTGCTTTACAGTCGAAAGTATATGCTCACGTGATTGAATTTGATGTTGCTCTTTCGTTAATTGTTCACCAGAAAACAAGCACTTCTTAAAGTCATCAATCGTAATCTCATTTTTCACAACATTTTTCTTCACACCCTTAACCCTCTTTGTTTCTTTTTTTCTACTGTATTCATAGCATATACTTTCGATCGTAGTCCTATAAATTATTCAAGAGCTATTCCTTTCATCTCATCCTTCATTTTACCGGGTACTTTCTCGTTTCTTAAGGGGGTATTATATTGATTATTTACAGGATAATTCGATGTATCAAAATACTCTATTAAATAAAGCATATCTTTATAAAAATTTTCACAAATAACATGATAGACTAACGAATCCGTGTCGGTGTAAACAACAGTAAGCTTATCTCCATATCGAGATTTCATCGCTTCATAATGAAATTTGTACATTACTAATTTAGCAAGATCTAAAATAGCACTTCCAATATACACAGGTTTGTTTAACTTCGAGAATTTTCGTAGTATATGAATAAGTACAAAAGTTTCTGAGTAGATTGTTCTAGATCTAAATTGCGGCATTGCAATGAGTTTTTCAGCTTTTCTTTTATCAAAAACAAGTTTTATATCTGTATACTTTCTCACATTTTCCATGGTTTTCCCAAACACGCTGTTGATAAGAAGTTTGTAAAAATCTTTCTCGAAATCGGTTGTTGACTGTGCGTAGCTTGGTGTTTAGATCTATGTAAGGCTTAATCCACTTCGATTGAGAAAACCATAGAACTCTGTGTACTTTTACAAGTTTTAAACCGCGAGCAAGATAAAATTTTAGCAATCGAAAATGCACAATGTAGTTTCTTTTAGGATTTAGCGTTAGTAGTAATTTTCGTTGTTTTCCGTTAGGAGGGAAATCATTGACAGGTGCTAGAGGGTAATCTTTATGATCATCATGTAACTCTTCAGGATAATCTAAGTCTACCTCTGCAAAGAAACCTCGTTCATCTTCGTCGGGATAATTTAGAATTTTGTTCGAATCCCGATTTTCTGGTGTTGGATCCCATGAAAACTTTCCATAGGGGAGAGGCATACTCATTGCATGGCCATGCAAATTATTCGCGTCCAGGTACATTACAAACGAGGTTTCTTTTTGAGGATCCAATTTACTACCGAGAAACTCATTGTTAGCTTTGACATGCCTTAAACTACATTGAGAAACACCACCACGGATTGATTTTTCAATAAACAAGTGCATATCAACATCTGTAAATAATTCAAATTCAATTTCTGATTTGTAGAGCATTGCCTTCCAGGATAAGCCTGGAGATGTGTATGAAAAAACTGGGTCAAGTTTATATGAGTTGATGCACGCCTCTCTAAAATTTTCTAGAACATAAGCTAATAGCAAAACATCAGTGGATAGGTAATGATCATGAAAATCTCCCCATGTTCTGCAATTAAATACTGTCCATATTCGTTTAATTATCTCATATTCGCCATTACTGCATTTAGTACCTGTAAGTCTGTTATTGAATGATGTTTGTGGTGGACACCCTGTTTTTTCAAATACCGAAGCATCAGTAAAAGAATCATAATTAAATTTATCCTTTTTTCTACTTAGTTCAAATTTGTCATCATCGGGGAAATTTTGACGAATGTATGCCAACTCTTCGGGTTTCAATTTTTGAACTAAATTATTTAAAGAATATGGCAAAAACCGGTATGAATCTAAAAATCTTACTTCAAATTTTCTACCATTTTTGAGATGGAACCACTTTGAAATTGAAATATACTTTTCCTCACTTTCGGCAAGAACCTTTACATCACCTGGAATACAACCGAATTCTTTGACAAAGAGATGTAAGTCGTAAGAAGATAACCCATGTGTAAAACAACTTATGAAATTTTGTTTTTTTACTTGTTATTACAATTATTGCAAAGAGGATTGAGGTAGGAGCCCGTTAAATGGTGATGATGTCGAACCTTTTGATTATCCTCAGTATATTCTTTATGACAAATAGTACACTCCTATGATTGTTGGTGATGAGAAAGTTGTTCAGAACTTAAAGGCTTCATGGGTAAATTTTGTTCTAATCTAGGAACGATATTTTCTAACTCTGTTTGAAAACCTTTTAAAAAATGCTGTGCTAAATTACCTTCTTTATATAAATGAAGTTCCGTTGAGGTTCCATCCGACCAACAAATTTTGTAACAGTAGCTAGCCAATTCATGCCTCTGAATATTAGTTGATATTTTCCTCGAGGTTCACTAACAGGCTTCAAAAAACTCAAAATCCGCTACTATTACAACATTGGCTTTTAGAAATGAAGGGTAGGTTTTAAATTTAATAACTGAATCAAGAACAGGCATAATGACGCGAGTTGGTTCATGTTCTCGACAAAAATTTTCATGTTGTGTTAGTTTATGTTCATCTATAAAGTGGTATAAACAACATCTGCAGAAATAATAACGACGTTTGTTACTAGTAACTTGACTCCTCACTAAACGAGAAAAATGTCTTATTAAACAGTTATAATGAGTAATAGTTATCAAAGATGTCGATGCTGATGATGTTGATGCTGTTGTTGTTACTCTTTCGTTTTTCACACACAGTAAGTCTATGCTAGTTCCGTTAGATTGATGTTTGCTGATGTGAAGGGGAAAGACTTTTTTATTTTCATCATCTATACCATACACATTGATAGAAATTGAAGCATTGGGAAACATTTCGTTGTAATGCTTCTCAAATTTGGGAACGTCATGTAGGCTTACAGGAAAATTAATGTTATTATTCTAAAAAATGGGAAGTATTTCATGTGCATAAGGCTTGTAGTGAGAAACTTGATTAGCATTTTTTTTAATCTACGGTATTAAGTTTAGCTAGCACAGCGTACAAAAAACATTTTTGATCTTTATTTTCAATGTTAAGAATAGCTCGTTTCTTCTTAATAAACTTAGGGAGCTTAATATGGCATTACGCAGCAATTGGATTAAAGGAATTAACATGCACCTGAAGTTTATGATTAGGAGTAGAGGATAAGGACCAGCCTGAACCCTTAATCGCTCTGTCCTCTTGATTTACCTGTAATTCCTCCAATATTTCTTTAATAGTTTCTCCCACAACCGCAGATTTTGAAAATAACTCATTACCACTATGTACTAGGAAACACTGTGTTTCTCCACTCATTTTCACAAAATCAGCACTCAAAATAAAATTGATTTTCAAAAGTGTATCACATTCACTAACTTGCTTCTCCAAACAATGTACGCATTTTTTTCTATAGAAGCGAGTGAGTATCTCCACTGTCACTATTAGCAAGTTCATAAGGCACTTTTCGTTGGTACATAGGAATGCATATCTTTAAAATGTCGATCAAAATGTTTTTTTTTAGATATTTCCTCATTACATATAACACAATTAACAGTTGTGAATTTTCGCTTTTTTGTAGAAGACTCTGTTTCTTCTTCAGTTCTAAGATGAGGATGCTTACGTTTGATATGAGTATTATAGTTTTTTAACAATACGTCACTGCGTTCTGAACATTGAATTTTCTCCATTTTTTGGGGGGGAAATGAACTATATTTAAGAAAAACTTTTATTCTTTTTACACTAGTTTTTTTATTAAAATGTCTAATACTCGAAATATAGTTCATGTACACAAGAAAAGCACTTGTTCTCCATTGTTCTTCAATAAATAATACCACAGACTGTTAGAGTATTGGTTCAAACAATTTCCCCAGTTTTTTTACTAACTTTGAAGCTGTAGAAACATACTGCAAGTAATAATTTAGTTTTAGTAACCAAATTCTCTTCGCGTAGCAAGCAATAAATAATCCAGCACACGTAACTTGGTAAAGAAGAGTAATCACTGCTGTTATAAAATTGACAAAGCTAGGTTTGCTTATAATCGACAAAAGCCTTTCAATATCATGAGCGGATATAAAGCTACGATCGTCATGGATATCAAGTGGCCAGGAAACGTGAACAATACATTTTCTCTTCATAAATAGCTTATATCACAAAAAACTGGGAGAATATCCGTTTTATACTTTTGAATCATTCAGTTTTTTATCCCCATTTAAAAAAGAATCAACAAGAGAGATTTTTATTCGTTTTTCATAAAATCTTCTCTTTTATTCCCGTGCTATACATTTCTGACAGTCAAGAAGAATTATTCCTGTTTATCTCATGCCTCATGCATAATAGCAGGAAATAAATTGAAAAGAATTTTTTATTTCGTGTCTGAATTTATTCAAATTTTTGATTATTTATAGGTGTGATCTAGAACTATTGAATAAATCAAGGTTGAGTTATGTAACTGTAGAGGTTTTAACACGCCAACACGCAGACACCCACCCACACATGTATGCATAAAAAGAGACGGCAGATTGATAATCAGTATAACTGACAAAACATTTTCAAATAAGGAAAGTGTATGATAGAAACTTCCGGTGTTGCACACGCAACGAAGTATCACGAAAAGGCAAAGCAAATTTATACAAAATATGGATTTTATAACAAGAGAGAAAGCTAATAACATAATTTGATGTTATGTTTTAAAACTTCAGCGCTTTTTTTTACAGCAATAAACAAGTTCATCGTAGCAGTAAGAAATTTTCACGAGCATGTCTCATGTTAAATATACCATTACAGTATTCACCTGATGCAAAGCGGCTGTTGAAGTACTTCTGATTGCACCCGTATAAAAAACTAACAATTCATTACTTAGTTATAACACTATTCAATAAGTTAGCAATCATATCAATAGATTAAAACACAGTAAGTTTGCAATAATGTTAACAATGATGGTAATAGCAGCAATTAGCTGTGATATTAACTGATGATGATAGAGAGGTGAGGCATTCCGATAGTTCATAAGAAAAATCAATAGATGGCGGTAGAGTAGCATAGAAAAAAATCATTAAATCCTACACAGATGGCGATAGAGAGGTGCTGGTAGTTCACAAGAAAAATCAACAGATGGCGGTAGAGTAGCAGAGAAAAAAATCATTAAATCTAGTGACAAAAAATCACTAAATCTAGTCACAAAGAAATTTGCAACCGTGGTCCAATCTCCTATCTCGCCAATATTAAAATGTTATGTAGAAGCCTTACTTTTTATTTACTTGAATGTTAATTTCAAATACATATGGAATACCTTTTTTTTTATTAATTATTAGTAAATTCTGCATCTTGTTGGAATTATAAACTGTACCCTCCGACAACTTGTTACAATTTTCAGTGTAAATTTAGAAACAATTACAGTGCAAAGTTTAAATATAACATTGGATTGACTGTGCATTTTAATCCACACTCCATTCTACAAAATACTTTTTTCACTCCTTCTGCTGAAACCAACCAAAAACAAAGAATCAGAGATAATTGACACTAATTACCGTTGTTTCTGAGAAACTAAATGTATAGAACAGTACTAAATTTCACCTTTTATCAGATATTAAAAAGAGTGAAAGTCTTTGGTGAAATGTAATTTATATTAATAACTTTTATTAGCGAATAAAATTATTATTTTTTTAAAATTAGAAATACTTTGTTATACTTTCTTAGGTTCAATTGGCGTTGAGCTGTCAGTTATGCTGAAAGGTATATAAAGTGTTAAAATTCTCAGTATGTGGATAAATTCACATGAAAACACAATTTTCCTTATTTAGTCTTGATTATTGTTTAAGAATGCAGTACGTACTAATATATCATGGTCTATTTAATTACGTAATGTAATTTTAAACGGTTTGTGTGATGATTTTGTGATCCCTTGACGCCAAAAGTTGTTTATACATGTCGACACTACATTGTTTTGTTTTTTTACATATTTTGGGTATATCATATCTTATTTTAGTCGCATAAAGATGTCTCCTTGTGCTTTAACTTCGGAAAATAGAGGGGGTGTTCATCTGAACTTCGGGTGTGCGCTCGTGTCCCTTCGGAAACCACACCTCCTTTACGCCACAGGCGCTTACAGCATAGGAAACTTCTTTAAGAGGTGGTGGGAAATAATTTTTTGTGGTCTTTTGGATAGGAATTTGTTTATAAAACAAAAACTGTTATAATCTACGCTATATTGCCTATAATATGAGACAGATTTGGTTTCAAGCGCTACAGTAATTTCAGATCTACGATCTGTTATTTGAGTTGGATAGTGATTTTTTTATTCATAAATCATTTATTATAGCTGTTTGGATGGGATTTTTTTGATATAATAAAAACTTGTATTCTGCACTACATTGGCTATAATATAAAATTCATTTGGTTTCAACAGCTCCAGTACTTTCGGAGCTACGAGGAAAACTTAATTTTGCTACCAATTTATCCATTTATTTTAGTACTATAGGCCTATGTGCTATGTAATAGAGCCGTGTTTTTCAGTCTTGATCAGTGTTATCAATAAAATAATATTACTGCTCTGAAAAACTGGTTTTTTAATCATTCTTTTGAAGCACATGGAGAATAAAAGGTATAATAATGTATAACGTCGTTTCATTGAAACAAAAAGTTCAAGCTATTACTAGCTTTAAAATCTGCACGATCTTGGACCTTTTAAATTACGTATAATTATATTATTTTACGAAAAGAAGCAAATAAAATAAACCGATTTTAACTTGTTTTTCTAAGCTTTCATCCATTACCCGACTTTTTCTTTTCTCTTCAACACTCGTGTTCGGAAAAATATCAGTCACGTTAGTGGGATGGTGCCCACCTGCTTGTTTAGGACATTAATCACAACTCGATCAACCAATACAAATTAAAAATCTGTTATTTACATTCGTCTCTGGGTCGTTCCTCCCGAAAACAATTCGTTTACTTGCTAGTGAACCCCAAAGTATAACAAAAAGTGCGGGGGATAGGGTGGGAGGGGAGGGGACCATTGAAATCACACCTTCACCCCACCCTTGAAACTTGCATATTTTCGAATTCACATTTGCTTGTCTTAGTTTCTTCTCTTGCTGTTTACAAGGTGTAAAAAACAAGGTTGGGAACTCTAGAATGTCCCTCTACCTCTTGCACCCTAAATGGTAAACAGTGGTGTTTCGTTTGTCCCTATTTGTGCAATTAAACAATTCTTTTGTCACACGCCCACTTGTGAGTTAAAGTGATTTAAAATTAAATAGCCCTATAGCGTGTTTCAGCAATGCTGACACTAGTTAGGAGTAGGGTAAATGGAGAATCCTAAGACATCTAAAAGAACCTGCCAGTTTGAGATGAAAAGCTTGCAATTTTGCCTGCCATTTGACACCGTGTCATCCGATAGTGTAGGGCTCATCGAATTCAGACTTTTAGTTACTAATATCTAGGGGGCGCAGACAAACATACAGATGGAGAATAATAAGCCATTGAAAAAGTCTTTTTTAGAGTTAGGCTCCAAGCTTTGTCACAGTTTCAGACAACGACTAATGCTACGGCGTATGGCTAAGCTCTGTAGGGAGTGTTGTAAATGAGATTTAGGAGAAGATGAAAGGAGAATACTAAGCGATTAAAAACTGTAGCAAATCGGACGGTATATTGCTTATCTCCTTTTGAATTGAAGGTACTGATGTGCAATGAGGGAACAAGGAAAATGTTAATACTTAGTGTAAATGATAATTATGTATCTCGTATAATAAAAGAAACGTGTTTAAAATCACGATGAGAATATAATAGTCGTGCTACAGGCCTTAAGTTCAAAAAATGATTTAGAAGCAGTAGATAGAATCTTAGGCTAGAGTAACTATATTTAGTCCCTTTAGTATGTTTATACTATAGTAGTGACACTTTGTTAAATCTCTGGCTAATAAAATGCAACTGATACCACTCTGCCATCTACAAACATCACTGTAACTCAATTTTACTTTTAGTTCACAAAAAGATTGCGGTATAAACAAAACTTTCAATGCCTGAAAGAAGAAGGAAGAGAATATTAGCAATTCACCTTTCGAAATTTGAGAGATAGAGAATATTTTCCGAGTCACCCAGTTTGTTTTTACTATATCTGGCAAACCGCGAAGAGACAAACGAGGACAAACGAATGTGAGTAATCAAGTTTGAATGGTGGAGGATGCCTTTTCGCTAATTCTTCTGTTTTGCTTCTGTTGCAATTCAGAGACTAGAAGGGACTAATGAAATAGTATCATGACAAACGAAGTTAACAGAATGACAATAATAGCTTTCGAAATTGGAAAGTTAGGAAGAACTAGCAAAATGGACCTCAGACTGTAAAAAATGAGGTGCTGTTACACATGAGCCAATAACATCATGAAACATTGGAAAAACTTACAAATAATTTTCTTTCCTTAAAAACTATTCAAGACTAGAAAACAAAGTCTTTATCTATATGTTAATTGTCTTTATATCAGCAAAATAAAACTAATTCATTTGCATTTATCAAAATTAAAGTTACGAGTTCTGTTCTTGTTATGCATTTCTATAGTTGAATGATCACACAACAAGGTTGTAACCAATAAACATTAAATTTTATCTAATTGGTCATATTGGTTCTCTTAGAGCGTGTTTCTTCGAAGATTCATTTTGCAGTAGTGAAATCACAGCCATCTGTGGAAGAAACGAAAAGCTAATTCATCTATCGTATTTTCGAGACTCCGTAAAACGATAGTTGATTGAATTATTTTGAGTTAACTAACTGTTTGCTACAACATTTTAGTTTAAGGATTTTAATATAAAAAAGGGAGACGATATCCTTATATCGTTGCGGAAATAAATAAGTTATTTATAGAGCTGGAGGAAGGTGATATTGAAGATGAAGTAGTTGATGATTTAAAATACAATATGAAAAATACTGTTTTAAACATTAAACGGCATATCTATTCTCCATGGGAGTCTATTCCTTTATATTTAATATTTCCTAAATATTTAATACACTGTATGTATGTTTCTTTCTGTTTAAAATTGTGTTCATGCTTTTTTTTTATATTACATAAGTACTACGAAAGCTAGAATAAAAAAATATTATCCCTAAACAAATATTTTAAGTGGAATAAATCAAAACCAATCGAACCTAGTCTAGGAGTGTTCGCAATTCTGAAATTAAAATCAAGGCTCAGGGATTAAAATACCACTATTTGAAACTATGGAATAGTGGAAATTAAAAAAATGATTAATTTCGGAATGTCAAGCTTTTAAGAAGTTGTAATACCTGAAAATTCCTAAATTCAAGGTATTCCTTATTGCAGAATTACTTCCGTATTTCCAAACACATCTACTCACATCATCCAGTTAAGTCGAAAAACACCCGAACTTTTCAAAACTTTGCCGCATCAGTTAATTAAATGCATTGTATAGTGTCAGTTACATTTCGAAACTTCAGAAGTGGCCATATTTCGGCAATTGCACAGTTCCAATGCATCGGACCGCTCCCAATCGATTTCTTGTGCTTGATATCAAGAAAACACAGCGTTTTGACAAAGCACAAATATTTTTATAACCACGAAAAGAAACTAAGGAGTAACAGTTTCGAAGTATACCACCTCCTTCAGACTGTGGAGAAGGTGTAGTACAGTCTGGGCCAGGAGGGGGTATACTTCCTAAACTGTTACTTCTTAGTTTCCTTTTGTGGTTATTATAGTATTATCACCCTTGTAAAAAGTTGTGATTTTATATTGAAGATGGGTACAATGCCGTATTGTTATAATATCCACAAATTCGTACGAAAAATAAAGATAATCTGGGCCTGAGTAAACGTAGTTCTACCACACATTTGACACGAAGAAATCAGTGAAAATATTATATTCTAAGTAACGATGTTCTTCTAACGATTTTTGTTACTTTACGTTCTCTCTGAGGCTACGGCTTTGTACCCTAAAACAAGAAACACCCTGTGATATCCATCAGATACACAATAGTTTTATTTATTTTCTTTCAAATTTCTATATTACAGAAAAGGGAGAGGACTCAAAAACAAGATTTCATTAATATAAGTAAGTTCTTCAATTACTGCTATGCGCGACTGAGGTCGCTTCTTAGAATATATGAGTTAGCATCTACGCCAAGAAACTCATAAACCTCCAGCCACTGATGAAACTCGAGAATTGGAGAATAAAAGATAAACTCATTTGTCATTTAGCAACTGTTTGCCATTCAAAGATGAAAACATGTAAATATGAGAAACCTAATCTATATGTGTGTTTATATACGTGTCACACAGTAAAACAGCACGAAAATATCTTAAAGAGCAGCTTATAGGAAAGTGTGGTTATAATGAGTTCTGGTGAAGGCTGGTATCTCATTATAAAGATACTTCATGTACCTAAACAAACTCTGTCAAAGAGAGGTATATCGATAGACGTAAACCTAAAAAAAAAAAAGAATTATAAAAAAGCATTCTAAGGATACCAAGGAATTCGCTACTCCTGGACCAGCGTATCTCAACCTTCGAACCTTGCCGATTCCCAGAAGAGCATCAGAAAAAAAATGTATACACACGTCATTTTTCATCCGTAGAACAGGCGAAAGATTATTTGTCCGTAAAGCAGGAATATTGAACAGGAAATATTGTCTCGGCAAGATGGAATGGATACAGACAAAGTCATGGATTAAGTTAGTCTTTTCAATTCAACGTTACCTTTCATCAATTTTAATATGTGAAACCTGACAGCAATTCATTCCGCACTTGTGTTCACGACTATACAATCCTAGTTTTATAAAAAGAGATGCATAGCTATGTGTAATCATATAATGCACAACAAATAATCGGACATCGCTCTGGCAGCTGAACCAGTAATTAGGATATGTCCATTCACTTATGATCTATGCAGAGTTGATTATTCATACACTGGCATATGCTGCTCTAGAAAATATATGAAAGACTGTATTTAGTGACGACATGTTTACAGGTCATGCATTTTCTGGCTGTGTAAGAGATCATATCGTACTAGTACAGCGTAAACAAATACACAACAACGAGTTGAACTATAAGCTCTAAAATATGAGTTCGAGATAGGAATGATAAAATTATCTTCAATTAGTTACAGTGGTACAAATTATATAAGAATCAGATTAATTACTTAATAATAACTCAGGCTTTGTAGCTTTTGATACAATTACTTCTGATGATTTTGCCATGAGAGGCCAGAAAGCAATGGCTATCTTTATTGGAAAACTTTCGATGGACCATAGTCCAAATTCACCAATATCACTACTTTGCTTTATGCTTGAAGAAAGAGGTCAGGTAAGGAATCACACTGGTACAGTCTATGTACTGGCATAATCGAAAATAATTTTTCCAGAAGTAGTTATTTAATTATTTAAATTCAAAGATTGTTGCCCTATCTATTTTGCTATCCGGTGTACAAATCCACATGAAACACTCAATTAATGAAAAATTTGAGGAAAAAATATTTTGCCTCTTTGCTTGAAAATAAGAAGTTTACATTCATTTATGCTGTTTATATACAGATAATATTGTTAACACAGATATCGAGTTCATGCACTACATATCTTCTGAATATCTCTCCATTCACAATATTAATGCAGAGATCTCTAACCGTTTTACTTATATTATTCTGAATTACACTTAATTTTCCTGTCGGAATTGTAACAATCAGCATAATTTATCATAAAATACTCGTATGCCGATTATTTTTTGTTATTGTTTCATCATGGATTTGTTCTTTAATTCTGTATATGCAAATCAGAAGATGCATTCCTTTTAAATAAAGTACTCCATGTACAGAGGAACGGTCCTCATATTCATTTCTACACCCCGTTCCTTTCTTTTTTTTCTTTTTTTGAAAGCCTACAGAACAGAGAAAGCCTGACCAGTTTCCAAGAATATGTTTTGAGTTGAGCTTACAAAGAAGCCATTACTGACACAAGGTGCTAAAAAGTACTGTACCACACAAGCAGTTTTTGGAAAGAAAGGACAATTGAAGCTATCATAAAAGCTGCATAAGACCTCCGTTTCCAAATCTGGAGTCAAGCAGCGACAGCTTGGCTAGGACTTTACTAGGACCCATTACCGGTGGAATCCAAAAAGTCACGTACGACGAATTAAACTGTTGAGTGAATGAGCAACGGATTTTTAGAGAAGCGACGCTTGAATAGAAAGAAGCAACGCGAGGAGCGAATCGAAAAAGAGAATTTTAAATTTTTGGAAAGAAAGAAAGAGGTCACGAGCATTTTTTTTAGAAAGAAGAATGAATTGGAGAGTCAGTGCAGTTTTGGAAGCCAACACCTAACATCACAAGTGAGCACGGTTCGTTGTGACTGGAATAGTTGACATACCTCTCGCGATATTGTTTATTTGTGTGCCAAACTCTAATAAGTAAACATGCGCAGATAAACGCCGACGTGTGCTCCCAAATTTGAGTTACCTTTTTCGCATATACTATTTCTTCGATCGCTTCCTCGTTGTTATTCAAAGTTACAATATGTTATGTGTCTCTCCGTGCTCTTCCCGAAGCAATGTGTTTCGGTATGAGACAGATATTCATGATAGTGTGATTAAGAACGTGTCAGTGCTGCGTTCTGTGTGTCGCCACTGCGTTTGCATCATATTACCCAAATCCAACAGTTCTCAACTAACGCTGCGAGACTGGAACCCAAGACTATCTGATAATGATCGATGCATAGTTAAGTATGCTACTCTATCTGTTCAGTCTTTCTGCTTTCAATCTTTTTTTTTCTCCCGCATAAAAATTCCTCATTTTAATTCATCAGAACGCTTCACGTCTTCCTTCCCGATTTTTTTTTTAGTTAGGAGTAATATTTCATAGTGCTCCTTCGATAATAAACAAAAACAATTACGTAACGTTACACATCCAATTAAATGGTATAAAACTGTAAACGCCAACGTAGAATGGCCCTATCTTTCGTAAGTGCACAGCAAGAATGTAAATGGTCAAATTTTAGTGAGTCCTGGTAGTCCTCCTCTAGCTACAAAGAGCTGTATGTACTTTGCTGCATGTAATCCGAAACGGCTTCGGCCGCATCTCTGTGAAAATCAAAGAGCAAAAGAAAAGGGAGAGTAATTTGTAAGCTATTGTCATTTGCGTGAATTTTGCTGCTCCCGGAAATCAGTTACTTGAATCATTCTGTATAAAAGAAAACAAAAACATAACTTTCATGTAAGTAACGTCCATCAGACGGTATTTTTTTGTACTAGCCTTTTTTCTGAGATTGTGATTAGTGCTAGGAAGGAGGAGAGACAGGTCACTAATGCTATATTCCACATGTTCAACTACTTTCCCGTGTTCAAAATTTATAACAGGTCAAATCATTACTGTAATTCTTAAATCAACCGAGAGATCACATCTCTCTGGCGTTTCTCTGTGTTGTTAAGTTTTCATTTGATTGCATTAAGTTTTTCATAAAGTTTATTATTGTTATCCAAAGCACCTATTTCATTTCAATGTAATACACCATCCTAGTTTATTTTTTATTTTTCATACCTCGACATGAGTGTAATTTTCAATTTCACTATCCACATAAGTTTTAGAATGTTCTTTTAGAGCCTTAGAAGGCAGGAAAATTTCAACATTAGATACATTTCTTAGGAATGGCTTTGCTTGGCTCCCATCATCCGCGCATTTAGTTCTATCTCCGGACGTGCCCATTTGGCACTTTTGCAGGACGTTCGTCTGGTGGGGTGGAAGCAGAATGCACTGTATTTGAGCTTCTTCATGGGGAGATGATGCTGGTGGCCAGGCGAAATCGTTCCGGTATCCAATTTAAAGTACATAACTCCTGGTACCGCCGCATGTGTTTAGAACGAAAATCTTTATCGGCTTTCGTACGAACCTCTATCTGAGTTGTCTCCCTTTCCCATGATTTTTTTTATTCGAAGATAACCTGCTTCGCAACATTCCTATCATATCCTTCGATCACCTTCCTATAAACTGTGGAGCCGTCCGGGAAGTGTGATTCGAATATAAGCCTAATTTATTGAATCAATCGAAATCCATTTATTGCCAGTTGCGAGTGCTTGTCTCACAAGCACAAGCAGTGGTTATAGAATGTTCCTAATAATCCTTTTTCGTAGTTTCTAACAGCAGAATATCTAATGCATTCATCTATTTCGGAGTGACACATGTGCTCAAATTTAGAAAGAAGTTCTTTATAATTTATGTTATTCTGTAATCAAAAGCAATACAATTTCATGTAAAGAAGCATTTACCGCAAGCTCAAAATATCAAAATGTCCGTTCAACATGTTACTGTTTTCTTTGTATGGAAATGAACCTGTGTCCTCGTAGGCCATATATCTCAGAAATCTTGATGCAGTTTTTGTCAGTGTGTATGTACTGTATTTCGAGTATGGGTTTCGAATAATAGTTGTGTATTCAACTATAGAATTAACATAGACTTGATGAAGGTACAGATTTTTTTTTACATTTACTGAATTATCTTTCAATTTGTAGTATTAACTCGCCGTTTCTGCGTACATCACTGTTGTCTAATCAATATTATCGTCAAACGTTAGATTTGAATCATATGAAATTACGTCATCCTTTAGTTGTTTCTTGAGATTATCTAATCAGTACACAACGCCGTTTGGGGTAAAAGGGATAGTGACGCAAGAATTGTACTCACATTTACATTTTTCTCCTTTACGTCATGCCCAGATGAGTGGAGCAGCGGCGGAGGGTGTTCTCCGCACTGGCTCGTATTTGAAAAGTGGCACGTGTCACTATGGCGGATGGATACAAGATCGATTTTGCTCCATATCTCGAAAACCGTAACTCCTATCAAAAATTTAGGGAGGCCTGCAATGGACCCCTAAAACCCCCCCGGTACCACCCATTTGGGGCTAAAACAAAAAGACACAGAATGACGGATATACATTTCTATCATTTGTGAACATTTTGTGATTCTGTTAAAAAAGTCGTAACGTTTGAACCGCTCCACCGATTTTAACGTATGATACACCGTTTGAAACGTATTGAAGCGTAGAATACGATCCAGTAAATTTCGGTCGCCTATAAGGTTTGGGGTCAGTGCTATCCCAAAACGTGTGAAATTTTGAAATTTTTTTCAAAGCGCCCTAGGGGGTGTCAAGGAGATCTGGAAAGAGCTTTCAAATGTAAGTTCAAGCATCAAAATAGGACTTATACTTCGGTAGATCCGAAACTAACTGTATACTATCTGAGTGCCGCTAACAGTGTCCTTTGTCTGCGTCACTCGAAGAACTACCATTCTTCATGATAACATTGTTATTTAGTCCAATATGTGGCCGTTTTAAATTTTGCGAGTGACATTTATTTTCATTTTTTTAATGGACATTTCTATATTTTTTTTATATATACGGTTCTACTACACGGTTCAGGTCGTGTAACTGATATCATGTGGACATTCGTGGATTATATTGATCAATACATTTTAAGGTAGTGTCCCAACAACCGTTCGTTATCATTTTGTAGATGATGCATTTCTCATCGAATTGAGACCGTTTGTGTTCTGGAAATGGACACTTATAAGGCAGAGTTTAATTGGTATGTATTTCCAAGATTTTGTTCATATGTGTCACACCATAAATTACTCCGTCTTCATTCACCTCTTTACCTTTATCAGTTTCAATTCCAATCATGGCATCTATATCCCTCCTGCCATAGCAGGGTGTGGGGTGAAAAGTTCGCATCCCAAAGTTCGCGGCCAAAAGTTCACAGCGTCATAAGTTCACAGACCCAAAAGTTCGCAATACAAAAGTTAGCAGACCCAAAAGTTCGCAATTATAGAAAAGACTCGGGGAAACTGGTTTGGGAAGAGGCCAAAACAGATCATTAATTTATTAGATAATTGGGGGGGATTATCTCAGAAATTAAGAATCTATAAGAGGCCTTGTCTGTGACTATATTTTAAACATGCCTAACAACATATTACTACATTATTACAACACAACGTAACAAACATGCCGAGACAAGAGAATGGTTCGAAGTCCGTATTAGAATGTAGCCCGAAAACAGAGAAACTCCTCTCTCACTTTGCTCTGGCTTGGGACCGACCTCGGCGTGATTAGTGTTTATTTTTTTCCTTTATTATGAAAATAAAAAGTTTACATTAACAAAAGTAATCCATTTCCTTTGCAATTGTCTTCATACAATTTGCTCTTTGCCTTCATACTTGTAGTTCAAAATTGTGGGAGATTCCAAGTAGGTAATCGTTGAACGGTAGGATGCCATAGTTTTGTGTAATTGCAAAAATTCGGTGAGAAGTTTCTGCATACTTTCGCAGAGGCTTTGGAGCCTCCGGGCCAGCCACTATCTGCTCCATCTTGAGTTTTACTATTTCCTGTTCCTTCTTCAGTACGTTTAGGAACGACCAAATTGTTGGATGATGAGCCCTCAACAGAGAACTGAAGTGCCTATGCCATCCTTCAACTGAATTATTTGTTCTGGGCAGATGTTCAGCCAGTGCTTCGCAACAGTTCCAAACAGCTACGGGGTACTTGGGGAGTCGTCTCTGTCCTCTTCGTGTCGGTCGCGCAATCCACGTGTCTTCGAAGTAGTCAACCACTGGCATCAAAACTTGATTGTTGGCCTGAAAATATCAGAAATGGTCGTATAATGAATGGAATAGAATGTTAAGATATTCTAGTCTGAAGAAATTTAATAGGACTTTTATATTAAAATGTATATGTATTTTAGAATTAGAAGTTGTGAATTCTTTTACTGTAAAGTTGGGAATTTTATTGTGCGATAAATAGTGCAAATAATTAGTTGAATTTCATGTCGGAAAGAAAATTGATGAAATATAATAATGTAAAAAAAAAATGATGTTGTATGTGTGAAATAAAATAAGCAAGGATTTAATTAAACACTCACCTGGAAGAACTCGCTTTCTGTTATAGCTTCAAAGGTATCAACTACATCAGCCTCCAGGACAAATGCAAGGGCAGAAAGTTTCCTTACTTCCAAAGCAAAGTCTGGATCTTCATTGCATCTTCTCTGCAAGCCGGTCTCTTGCATTTTTCGCCACAGACACTGAGAAAAGTGAAAGAAACACCCACGAACAGTAACTCCTGGGAAAGTTTGTCCAAATGCATTCATGGCTGCAGACTCAAAATCTAGCATCGCAGTATGTGGAGTTAAATCAGGTTGATGTCTCAAAATTTGTTCGAAATTCTCCTTTAAATCTCCTGTCTTGTTTGGTAACAGTGCAAAAACAACTGGTACAGTTACATTGTTCTTTATTCCGTGGATAGTGTAAACTTGCTGGAAGAGGGGAGGTGCAACTTTGAAGGTTCCATCCATTAGCCAGTGACTGCACTGACTCAGGAAATTGAGATTTCTTCTAAAAGAATATAGGAGAATTTGGCCATCTCCTGGACCACTGTCATGTAGTAGAAATTGTTTGTTATCACAAGTCAGTGTGTATTGCACAGGAATGTCCAAGTCCAGTAATGAAGTGGGTGAAGGCGGTGCAGAATTTTCCTTCCTACGAACCCTTTGTACCACTTTCTTCATTGCATTAACTGTGGGGAGTTGTCCTCTGACGGCATTGCTGGAACCGGCTGTAGCATTGCACGCAATGTTCATTGGAGTGTCCTGACTCTGACGTGCTATTTCTTTCAGTCAGTTCATGGCAGTTAATACCTCCACTTTCGCGGCACTGGCTACATGATTGTGCTCTGAAACTTTTACCACCGCATCACCCTCTGTGTGACACCTCCCTCGGCATTTGTGCAGCTTGTAGTCAGTGTATCTCCAAATAGTCTTCATGTTAAGTATCCTCTCCTTGTGATAAAGGTGTCCATTGTCTCGCAGCAAATGTGTCCCTTTCTGGTTCTTCACAAACGACAATGATCACACACAAACAGAGATATATAACACCTACTTCTTCAGACTAAACAACACAACTGATCGTAAACAGGATACAATTAATAAAGCAGATCTTCCTTACACACAAAACCCAATCAGATTTCACATCTCATTAATTTTTCACTTTCTGTCTCTCATTTCCACCAATCAAAACTGGGTCCTCATTAAAAGTTCACTTTTCTCCAGTATCGCTGACCTCCTCCCATGGAAAAACCCACCTGTCAATCATCTCGCCAATTATTAATTCAAAATGCCGACAAACAACTCATGTCTAATAATTTCTTGAAATAATTTCTGATTATTTCATCATTAAGTCCGGTCTGTTCGACGTAGTGTTCTTGGAGAGAAGATTGCGAGAGTTTATACTTTTTCCCAATAAAGAGTACTACTATACAATATCATATGGCATTTATAATAGCAGGAGCAAGATATAATATGTTAAGAAATTTACATAGATAAACGCAATGAGAATGATCAGTTACTACAATAGATGGCTACACAAATAATTAAAATCTCGGCATGTGTGTAGCGCATTAAAAACAATAAATATAAGATTTCTCCAACTGCGAAGTTTTGGCTTACGAACTTTTGGTCTTGCGAAATTTTAGTTCTGCGAACTTTTGGCCCTGCGAACTTTCTGATGCGAACTTTTGGGATACGGACTTTCGGCCGCGAACTTTCGTACCCAAACCCCATAGCAGTTGTCATTTTTTAATTATTTCTTCATAGTTCTCTTTTGTGATGAGCTAATTATTTTACAGTCAACTTATTTTGCAGTCATACTTTCTAACACACTAAAGGATGGCACTTTAGGTTACACCCATTTACAAATAACAGATTGAACTGAACCTGGTAGTGAAATTACAATGTTAGCCATATGCTCGAGGAGAGTTAGAAGATGCGAGTAAGTTGGTCTTGAGTTCATAGGATATCTCTTTCCATTTACAGAATGAAAATTTAACAATCAGTGTTCTGTTGTCCATTTTGCTAACCGATGTAGTCTCTCTGTGTTCAGTGGTCCTAGTCTAATGTATTCTGTGTTCTTTGACAAACATTTTTACTGCAATACCATTATTTCTCGTTGACCGATTTTCACGTTTGTCGTTAGTGTAATAATTTACCACAATTGACATTTTTAATTGCTTATTTTCCCATATATAATGTTGTTCTCCGTAATGGCATTTTGTACTTGCTCACATAGGTCAGTACTCATTAAGTTCTGTAATCATACTGTTTAAGTTTGTTCTTCACAATGAGATTTATGGAACGAGGATCATGTATAAAGGTAAGTGTATCGACCATGGCCCAGGTCCCGAATATGGCCCACCCCCAGATCTCTACAGCTTTCCCTTGGTGCTACTAGATGTCACCGTAAATTATATCCTCATGACCAGAGAAAGCATTTTTGCGTGACTCATTTTGTTGCGAGTAGCGTCAGCGGCTGCAGCTCCAGTTGAAGTGGCATATTGAGCAAGAAAATATTTTGCTGTTGTTTTGGAAAAGTAAGTAATGTTTCGTTTCAGTATCTATTGTTGAAAACCTAATCAGTACAATGCTTGGTAATGTAGCTATGTGAGCATACGTCATCATAAAATGCGTGTGACACAATGTATTGCATTGTATGACTAGCAAGAGCCAGACAAAAGTAAAGAGGTGAATGTGCGCAATATGGCCCACCACCATATTGGGCAAAATGCAGTCATAACTGTTTAAAATGAAATAATTGGGTATTTGAAATGTTTGTACTGAACACTCATCATCATAATGTTTAGTAAGCAAAACGAAGATAATGCCAGGTAATACAAGCTATCAATTCCAATGCAAAGAATAAGAAGATTAAAACCAAAACAAAGCAAGTATCATCATGTTTAAAACAAGCAGAATTCCGGCAAATACTTCTAATAGTCCTAACGAATCGACACTGAGTTGCTCCAAGTTTGTGAATCTTGGATTTGTTACCTTTGTCAGGCAGACAAGGTTGCAGATGCATCTTTCCGTGTCGTAGCGCAAATATGTTCATGAAGAAAGTGTTGGAATCACCGCTTAAGATGACGGACCATTTCTTTGTTCCTCATGTGATACGTGATGCTCTAAACTGCTTCGTTTGTGTTACACTTCTTCTAATTTACTCATATTTATTCTTCTTGCATATTCTCTTCTTTCCACAAATTTTAGCATTTTGTATTAATACAATATTCTTAGTTTTGCAATGTCATATAAATTAGCTATGTATGCTTTTAATGTATATATCTCTCAGTATGTAGCATATATGAGTAATTTAGAAAGATTACACATCAATTTTGCCATACGCTCTTGTTTTCTATAGCGGGCCATATTTGGAACACCATGTTCACAATACGGCCCACTGTTAACATTTTAGTTTTCAATTTATTACATTTTTGTAAGTTATTTCTAGGAAACAGATCTATTTTTTTTCATTTGTCCAAATAATCTCCCAACTTGATGGTTCAGTCGATTTGCACGAATAAATAGTCTTTCTTAGTGATAAAGATCAACAAAGTTAAGGTTTGCCTTATTCGGACCCTACCTTAATTGTACTCCACTGGTTATATTAGAGACACTGAAATATACACTTTGGACAAAAATATCCCTACTTGTGTTTCCCCTTACCATATCTCAGCCTGAGTCATAGATGCCTAACGCTAAAGACCTAACGCCTAACGACAAAAATACCAAATCTCAATGTGGACCGTTAGTGTATTTTCCTCCTCAGGCATGTAACGAATATATTTTATATTTCACGATCCCATTATCGTCCCAAATTACAATTTTCATGGTACCTGTAGAGAGATATGATCAACTTATAAGATTTTTTGGGGTGGAAATTTTGGAGATTTCCGATTTTGGAAAAATCAAATTTCATAATTTTCGTGGCGAAAATGTGCTACCTTGTCAAGTACATTATCAAATGATAGCTTATTACAAAAGCTTTAAACTTACCCCTCTCCGAGCTCTCTAGCACCAACCATTGCTGAGTAATAATTAATTTTGTAAACTGAAAACACGGAACATATTTTTTTTAACTTTTAAGTCTCAACGGGTACTGGCAATAAACCAAAAATCATAGAAAACTGAAAGGGTGAGATAGACGAGGTGATTGAATTGACCTGGAACGACCCAAAACTAGAGATCCATGGTTACAAATTGTTTATCTAGAGCTATTTGTATGATATTTGTAAGTTTTCCCCTTTTATATACTTCACTCCGTTACATTCTCCTCTGCCTGTGATCTCTCCAACATATTTTGTAAATGTAGTTATATCGGCATTGCTTTGCTTCAGTCAAACTTGCATTTCTGTTTTGTAGCTTCCATTAAAAACTAAATTAAATAAAATTGAAACTATTTATGGTCTTCAGGCATCTAAGACTCAGGCCTAGATAGGGTAAAGGAGAGGGTTTGGAAAGGTTGTCAGTGAGGGCCTACTTTCTAGGTACAATACCAGAATTTGTGTGGTGTCGCCGATATAAAGCCCTGTTGGAAAGTAGCCAGGAAAGGTGATCGCTGGGATCCTGCTAGAGCTTTCCGATTCCTCAGCCAACATTCTACTAACTGAGCTACGACCACTTGGTTTATAGAACTGAAATTAGCTCATTAACTCTGCGAAAGTTCTTTTGATATTATTATCACTAATGAATGTACTTAGATACTTCTTAATGTCGAAAAATCGTTAAGTATTCTGTACAGAATTTCCTCGCGTTTTATCTAAAAAGTTTTGCAAAACTTTCTACATAGAGTGCATACACCAGTGGTTTGTTTTACTAAATAAGGGTTTGTTTTACTTACTTTGATTCCAGATTTCTTTGTTTTGCATTATATTTACACAAGCATTATTTACATTCATTCTTTACACATTTCCCAACTAAAGTAAAATATTTATATCTCAAAATATTGCATATAATTCTTATTAAGATTATTCTTACGAAATTAAATAATATTCACCAATTGGCGTCCACTTGGAACCAATAGTCTTAGGTGTGTGCTCGTTGCCTTACACATCTGCAAACGAAGAGAAAGATACGATGATTCGTTTAAGAGTAATTATATCTTGTAACGGACCTCTCAATTTGCTACTTGATCGTCAGTTACAATGGTATATTATTATTCAGAGAAAAGCTTAAAATTCGTATTATTTGAATTCCAGTAATTTTGGACACTTAGTTTTGAGACATCCTGTGTGCACTTTTGGTTTGTATAATACTTTAAGATATCCAGTGAGAACCGTTGCGTTATAAAATTATATTTTCCTGAACGCAATGTACGTGTATATGTAAATAAGACCAAATTGTTCAATAAGATCCTATGTTGTCGTTTGACGTCACAGTCCGGAGGCATCCGAGCGCCGATCGGTACTATAAATATCGCTGCAGCTGCCCCGGAGCTCAGAACTTTCCGGCCTTTGGGCGCTCTCGCTTGGTGTGTTTCCTTCTTCGGACAGCCTAGTCCCCCATTAAACCTATTGTCATTACCATTAATTCTCTGATCTTTTAGTGGTCTCTACCTTTTAATACTTTTTATCATAAGTGCTCTTTGAACTTCATTCTACCTACCTAATTACCTTCCTAGTGTTTGCTAGTCTAAACAATAAGGCAGGCAGCACTATTCCTGACTCCAACTTGTCTAAACAATAAGGCAGGAAGTGGTCATTTACCAAATACCTGGTTAGTACTAGTCTAAGCAATGAGTTAGGTAGCGACCCTCTACCTTTCCTAGTGTAATTAGTCTAAGCAATAAGGCATATTGCACAAATCCTTGGCTTTCCCTAGTCTAAGCAATAAGGCAGGGGGGCAAGTAAACCCATTCCTTGACTCCAACTAGTTAAGCAATAGGGCAGGGGACAGTAAACCTATTCCTTGGCTCCAACTAGTTAAGCAATAAGGCAGGAAGGAGTTACTTAACTATCACACCTATTCTTCGGCTCCAACTTGTCTAAGTATTAAGTCAGGAAGGGTCCCTCATTACCGCTATTATCTTTTGTTTCCGTATTATTACTTGTACTAATTTAATATTTCCTTTTCAGCCTTGCGTTTACGGTTCATCCCGCGACCTCAGCCGTGGCTTAAGTTAGTACAGGTATACCACAGGGCACCCTCTTAGGTCCTCAGCGTAAGCAAAGGTCAACCAGATATATAGCATTTAGTCTCAGTTTTGAAGGTTATGAAGATACTTTAGTGATTCGTGATCCTTATACACGTTTCAATTTTATCTATCCATTATAAATTAAAGTAGATTTAAGATACAATGTGCTGTTAAACTGACAAGAAGAAAAACGTAAATTTTACATCACAGCAACAACATGAACCCTAGTGCATTTTATCAACGTAAAGTCGGTTATAATAGTGTATTTAATAAATACGACTTTTGTGGATCATTAATGTAAAATGAAAACTGAATATTTGAGAAGTTTGGGAAAGAATTTATACCCTAAATCTATTAAAAGCGACAACGTTTTCTCTAAATTTAAGGTTGCTTTCATGACTCACATATAACATTTTCGGTATCTTCTAGTCTAAGCAGGGAAGCTATATTCTGTGTATGTTCTCCCGTATATTGTGTTACTTATATAAGTGGGTGAAACTAAAATATCGTGTTAAATCTGTCCGAAATTAAACAAATTTTTGTACATATTTCATGTGGCATTGGTTTAGTTTTAATTATGCGTATGTGACCTAAGCGTCCGCTGACTGATGTCCTCATATTATAACAATGTTCTCCTCATTCTAATCCAATAAGCCATTTTGTATCTTCAAAGTTCACTTTTATAATTTACTAACTTGTAGGTGCGGTTCACACATAATTTGATTTATAATATCTTCAGAAACATTCATTGAGTTGTAGTATTGTGAACGTTTTCGTCTATTTTGTGTTCCGAATACAACGATAATGACAGTTCATCCTAAAATCTACTATACCACATCTTAATTTAGTTTTTCTCACTGTAATAGGCATTATAAAGTTTATATAATAATGAGGTTTAAAACCAGTTGCGAGCAATAAGTCTGCAGTTAACAACATGAACAAATCTTTGCACTTCCTCCTAACGGTAGACTATAATGCTACTTTTCGTAAATATTTTCTTAAATGAGGAAGAAGTCGACGAGACAAAAACGTTTACAATTTTCTACTCAATATATATATATAAATATGTGACGGTTGCGACACCTGTCAGGATCCCGAAAATGGCAGAAAAGTGAGTATATAAAGGAAGGCGATTAATGGAATTTCCTTCTTTTTTTTTTGTACGAGGTGGCTACAACTGTTTATATCGCATGTAGGAGTGGTTTTCAAGTGCCGATCCACGAAGCGTATCGGGATATGAAATTATTTTACTTGTTCGTGGCCTGATAATACTTTAAAGGTATCAGACCTTTTACGCCTGAATAATATATCACTCTGCAAGAGAAGTATAACTGTTTATTAATTTATTTTGTAAAATTTGACATCTAAAATTTTATCTTTGACTTTACTTTTAACAACCAATAGAACCATACTGTGAAAATATCCTGCCATTGCTCGAATTTCAAATAAACTGCCGAACAGGTTAATTGAATCGTCATATACAAACAAGTGGTATGTGATAAATATTGAAAAAAAATATATAATCCTTTTATACAGTAATCAACTCAAATAGGGTAGAAACATAAACTGTGGAATAATAGGAAATACGTGACACTGTACCTTGTGGGTGAAAAAACGGTACAGAATTCATTGAAGATGCCACAAATTACATGTACAGCATATGTTACCTTTCTCCAAAGATCGTAGAATGGTGCACATTATAATGGAGTGAAAAGAGAATAAATAGTTTATCGAAATTCGAATTTGGATAGGCGGGAAATTTGCATCATTACGTTGTATTTTACTACGGGAAATTTCAATTCTCTAAAACAAATTTTAACTGGGAAGCAATTGGTCGTTTTTTTTATACAGTGTGTAAATCAATATCCATTTATTGAGTAATTATTTGGCAGCAGCTCTTTGCTTGAAGTAGACTGTAATTTGAAGGTGTTATTTGCTTTATTTATTTATTAGAAGTTAGCACGCATAGAGCAAACACCATTTTACACCGTTCTTGTAACAAACAATAACAAAATATGAGAACAACAAAGACTTATGAAATAGGAAACAATATATATTTTTTTTCATTCATTCATTCTAGATTCATATAACAAGCCTTTAGAAATTTACTTTTACTGAAGCAGAAATCTGGTGGCAAAGGAAGAGTATTGTAAAAATGTGATAATCTATGTACAAGAGATCGCTGGTCGCATGGGGAGCCACTTGGATGTGCTACCAGCGAAGACGGCATGTTGTTCTCTGTCAGACAAATATGATGTTAGAAGCTGAAGGAGGGGTCCGTGTATACTAAATCTGGAAGCAAGCATGTGCATAAAAAGTTTGTGATTGACAGTTTCAAATGCTTTGAAGAAGTCTAGGTATATGACGTCACGTTCTTGTCTATTTGCTAGGGCATACGTGGCGTGAGACAGTAGAACAGCTATGTTGGTTTCACAAGATCCATTCAATACAAAGCCATGCTGGGAGGGAGAAAGAAATGGGAGGACATGATTTTGAATCCTGTCTGTGATGATTTTTTTCACAAATTAAACCAAGGACAGTAAGAAGGGAAATAGGTCTATATGAACTAACACAGGGGTTTTCACTATTTTTTTTAACCGGAGTAATATTTGCTTGTTTCCAGGAGTTTGGGAAATAACCCTCCGAGAAGCACCTATTGAAAAGAATGGTGAGAAGTGCAGACAATGGTTGGGCTAGTTTAATCAGAAATATGGAATTTATTTTGTCCGGCCCAGAGGCTCTGGAGGATTTTAGAGATGTTAGAAGACGATACACTTCCACAGTGGTTGTGTTTATATCTGATAGGCAATGAGGAGTTTTAGACTTTACATCAGGAAAAAATGGAGGACCTGAACAAGCATTAAAAATGTCAGCCCTTTCGTTGAATGAAGCAGTACTTTCACTGTATGACACTAGAGGTGGTGGCCCTGAGTGTTGTCGCCAGCAGTTTATAAGAGACCAGAAGCGTTTAGAATTTGTTGCAACTTGTGATGAAACAGGTACAATATAATTATCATAATCTCTACGGACGAGAGCTTTACATAACTAGCGTTGTTGGATGAAAACATTATAAGTTTCATTATTGGGATACTGTTTCCAGAGCGACCATGCACACTTCTTGTTCTTGAGGGCAAGTTTTGGTTACTGACTGTACCACATTGGAAACTTACTGGATTTTGATTCCTTAACAGGAACATAGGTCTTTTATAACAGCGTCCAAACATGCATACAAGAAATCCAAGGCATCTTCCACGTGTCCTACTTTTAACTTTTCCCACGGTATTGCTTTTATAGCAGTTGCCACTAAGTTCCAATTCGTTTTGTTCCACAGGGGCATAGTTCGTTGAATAGAACAGCGCCAGTGGCGAGGAGGACTAAACTGTAGTTTTATGTCTAACGAAAGGTGGTCTGGTGTGTCGAAAATATTTCTGCCTGGAGTGACCGTCACTTTCTCGAGGTTGGAAAGAACTAAATCTAGAATAGAATTACATCTAGTTGGTAACATGTTATGTTGGAATAAACCAAGACCTTCAATGAAATGTTCGAAGAACCATCGATCCGGCTGGTCAGTACATGTACCACTAATGTTTGTATCCCAGCTGATGTGTATGTTAAAGTCTACAATGATGTATATATCACGTTCTTTGATTGCAGCAAAGACAGAATCGAATAAAATATCTAAAGAGTTTATATTCTTGCTGGGGTTTCTATAGTAACAGCCGATTAATAATTTTGAATGCTCTCCTTGTATCTCTACCCATAACAGCTCACAGTTTCTTTCTAAATCATAGCGTCTGACAGAAGGCTAACGATCATGAGCTAGTGGCATTACACTCCCTCCCCTAGAGCCACGGTCCTGCCTGTAAACCTGGTAGTTTTTAAGCGTAATCTCGCTGTCGGAAAAGCTGTCAGTAGTCAACACCTCAGAAAATCCCAACACATCGTAAGTTGATAATTCACTCTTGAACATATCCACAGTTGATAGTTTATTACAAAGACTTTGCACATTCTGAGAATAAATTTTGAAGATATCACACACGGTCTTACTACTACACGGAGCGAGGGACTGACCGGGATTGAGAGAGACGTCACCAGAGAGAAGGACACTGCTCACAATGTAAAGTAATATCTTCATGGTTGGAGTCACTGCACCGTAACTGCGACTGGGCTTACCACGTGGACGAAGAATCTGGGAGCGGCCATCATTCTTGAAAAGCACACGAATTGTACAGCTTGCCGCTGGAAAATTGTATCTTCTAAAACTGAACAACCATATGTATCCATTATTTTGTTCGTCACCTAAACTCACCTGACAACAGTCAATTACTGGCATCCAAAAGAGCACACTACACAGGGCAACAACACTTAAAAATAAGGCCAAATCGGAGAGATCACAATCACATGTATCTCCTCTGTCCGCCATCTTGGATTCGTTGTCATGTTCAGGTGGATTTATAAAGTTACCGAAGTTCATATTCTATGTTACAGGTTACATCAACACAGAACTCAACGCGAGTATGTGGATACCGTCGAACTACATCCCACCCAGTAACACAGGGCGAATTATCTGAAGAACAAATTTCTTCCAATTTGTCATCTGTCACATAAGTCAGTATTGGCGCTTCTGTTATGCTACACCCTTTCCGTTTATCATTTCTGTGAAATTATTAGCCTCAAAGGTTAATGCTGGTACTTGGAAGGAACGAATTTCAGAATGTTTACACTGTTTTCTGGATTGGAGGATTCTATCGACAACAGGGATTCATTTTGCTGTTCTGTCGTCAACAATCATGGCAATGAGGATATTTTCAGGATTCGCATAAAATTCATTTCTGGAAATTGCATTATTGACAGAAATCTTGTATGATTCTTGCAAATATCGCAAAAGTCTTATGGTTAAGATCAAATGTTTAACTTCGAATTTGACAAGAGCTTTCAGTTTGATATTTAAAAAATACTGGTGGATATACTTTTACCGCGAACTTTCCGAGAGTTTTGAGCTTCTCTGAAGGATTTGGCCTTGAAATGTATAAACACAAAAGTCTGCAAGCCGTTGTTAACCAGCAAGCATGCGCAAGTGTTTCTTATCTGCTACACTTTTATGACAGATTGACATATTTCATACAAGTACCTTTGATCCTAACTGAGATCACGCACATTTGCAAGTGTAGGAAGTTCTGCAGAAATCTTTTCGAAGTCGCACACTGGATTTGTTTCACAATTATCTACCAATAGGACCAGAGAAAGTGTACAGACCAATAGTTCCATCATCGATTTCTTTTAGTACATGACGAAGTGGTAGTTCAATGCAATTCAATAGGCATATGTAACAATGCAAGGACCTCAATAAATGGTTTTCAAGCTCTCTAATTACTATTCATTTTGACAAAATATTGGTATTAGTTCCATTGCAGCCGATAGCTACCACATCTGATAGGTCCACATATTTTTTTTTCTTCTTGGAATTCGAGGCAGATTGAACTAGCAATATTCCTTGCTGATGCTGATCCTGTCAAAGAGGATCGCCGAGAAATTTGTTATTCTGTTCTTCAAGGAAGCAATAATGTTTTTCAATCTTCATATATCTGTGACTTCCGGACATCATAAGTTTTTGATCTTTCTTCCCATCAAAATAGATGGCATGAGGCTTCACTTTACTGGGTTGTGTAAAAGCTTCACCGAAAGATGGCCTATTGGCCTTCCTTTCTTCTCTTTTCTTCAATTTCGTTGTACAATCAACATCAATACCACCGATTACCATTTTTCTACTTTTCCTTTGGTCTGATAAAAATGTTCTTTTAGTTCTGCACTTTAATTGTCCTGCCACAACTACAAGCCTTGAAATCTGAACACTCGCAAGCTGCTATATCAAACAGTTTATTGGCCCACTCTTTCAATTCTTTTAATTTATTTGTTCTTTCATGTTCCCTCATATTTGAAAATATTTTTCATTTGTTTGTGGTAACTGTTAACCATTATTGATATTCTGCGGTGCGAAATAACAGAAATGGAAGCACGTTTCCACTTGTCTTTCGCCTTTTCTTCTACCTCTCTGGAAATCAAATTCTCTGCTGGTTCTTTGTTTCCGCCCCCTCCTCATTCAGCTGCTGCTGCGTGAAGAATAACGCGCCATAACGTCTTTCTAAGTTGGAAACGTTCTCCACTCAACATCATTGGCTTTACAAAACATCTCATCTGATCTTGACATATTCTTCCGGGTTGATTTTGCAGTCTTTCTTCTTCTTTATAGCTCAAAACAAAAACACCAGACGTTATGCACTAACACAGTAGTAGATAATGAACGCACCAGTGACTATAACAGCACAAAGCTAATCTGATCTCTAACGTAGCAACACGGCCGCTTACCCGCCCCGTGTCCTGTGCACTCGTATAACACACTGATACCAATCGTCTGGGTGCCAAACAGTTAACCAAGACTTTCGCACTTGCACAAGCGCGCTCCCTG
The DNA here is from genome assembly GCA_022664845.1 of Lepisma saccharinum. Classification (NCBI taxonomy): domain Eukaryota; kingdom Metazoa; phylum Arthropoda; class Insecta; order Zygentoma; family Lepismatidae; genus Lepisma; species Lepisma saccharinum. The sequence goes on along the minus strand of JAGDQP010004681.1, from coordinate 40,115 downwards.
CTTTCAAGCTTTACCCTCTTATCTCCACCCCGCTAAAACTAATATACTAATGACGTAATAGTGCCAACAGATTCATTGTTGGATAACTGAAAGAATTGTTTACACAAAATAGGAAAAAGCTTATTTCTGATATAAACTAGCAAAATGCTTATATTCTACCATTTTCGTCTTATTATTCTCAATTTTCAGGACCATTACGCCCAGTATAAAAAAATGAAAATTAAACATTCTTGTTGCTATCTACTGGTACAGAATACATCTTCTGCCCTCTATCCACATTACAAATTACAATCTACTGCAAGCAAAGAGTTGCCAAATAATTACATACTAAATGGAATTTGATTTACAGAATCTCAAATTTAAGGCCCTTTGTGGCCCGACTAAATTATTTTAGAGAATTGAAATTTCCCTTTTAAGAGTACTACGATATGATGTAACTTTTGCCCAATATCCAAATTCTAATTTCGAAAAATATCGTTCCACTCTAGGATCCATGGTCTACCGTTGCGTTTCCTGATACTGGCAATCGCCACGAGTTAAAAAAAACGCACGGAACTTGCACTCTTGCTAATTTATTTCGATGCATTTTGAAAAAAAATAAACCAAATGACACCAGAATGAGATACGAGAACTTTATTGCGCATAATATACTTAAGAAGTAGTCGAGTTGAGAGCTTCTGCTGGAATTAATTGAAACAATTAAGTTCTCTTTCCTGTGCTTTATGTATCTCCTTTTTTAGCATACCATAAATCTACATTGCGAGCTTGACGGCGTGAGTCATTATGGTCTGAGTTCCTATTGATTCAGACAAAGAATTTTCATCCATTTACAGCAATTACATACAATAGTACTAAACAGAAGAGATGGGAATTTGCCAATAGTAGATACGTTCACAAAATGTGCTAAGGTGGGAGCTAAATTCAATCTCAAACTTATTGTTATTATCCAATATTTATGTAAGAATTAAACGTGTGTCGTTTCTTTACTTTCATATTCACATTTATAAGAGATATTAAGTTGTTTACGTTTCCTGTAAAATTTTGTTTTTCTCACATATTATTTTTTTGTATCTGATGATTCAATTATGATATTCTGGAATTCCAAACGTATTAATTTGGCTTTGAAATTTTCAAAATTTTTCCATAACAAATATAAATATAAAACAAATTCAATTAATACAAAACTTTAAAGCGTCATGAACTAAATGAGTGGGTCTACTATTAAATAGTAATTAATATTATAATATTACAAAATTACTAAAAATAATTACATCACTAACAAATATATACAAAAAAATCCTAATGTCGTTTCTGTTGGTCCGCTAATATTTGCCCTTGTATTGCCGCTCCGTGATTTTTCTGACCCAGGCTTTCGCTAGTCCGTGGGTATCAAAGATGTTGAAAGTCACTTGTGTTTAGTGTTGGTAGAGGAAGAAGAGAAGGTTATCAGTGGTTAATGTCTGTGTGTTGATGTACGTTAATGTGAAGAAAACCAAATAAAATTCACTTTAATTAAAAAATTTAAGATGTAGAAATTTCAAAATCCTGTGCTAGTATTGCCTTAAAATATTTACAAAACCAGTATGCGAGGATAATGATGTAACTTACCAGTGCCAGATCTATTAAGGGGCAAAAGGGGCAAAGTTTCCCGAGTGGCACGTTGATGGGGTGGAAAACAGCTAAAAATAAAAACTCCTTTGAAAAATAAAATAAAATTACCTATTAAATTGAAATTGACTTAAACGTGTTCAAAATTTCAATACCGTATCGCTAGGACATGTTTTACGTTACTGCATACAACCTACCTTCATCTTTAAGAGACAGCTAATACGCTTGCACAATATTTCCAATCAGTATTTGTAACCTCTTCTCAACCGTTCAGTAATTTTGATATTAATTCTAGAGGTTACGAAGAAATTGGAATACTGTCTGTTGACCACATTTGAATGAAATAAAAGCCATTAAGAATCTAACATGCAAAACGACAGTTAGATCTGATGGCATATCCTCGTATTTTCATCCTATATAGTGAAAGGATGTATTGATAAATTTAATTATTCCTTATTGATTGAATTCAACTTGGCACTAAGAACATGTATGTTCCGTAACAAATGAAAATCAGCTTTAGTTTGTCCTATACCTAAAACAAACGACAGATGAGAAATTACCAACCACAGGCCTAAATCAATCTTACCAGCCTTTGCAAAAGTTCTAAACAGATTGTATATTAAAGAATTATTAATCATATAAAGCCAGTTATCTCAAGAACATGGCATTGTGTCAAAACAATTCAAGATAACGAATCTTGCAGTTGTTACAGATTTTATTAAAACCTCGTTGGACGAAGGAAAGCAAGTCGATGCGATTTATATTGACTTTGAAAAGGTGTTTGACAGAGTTAATTGCAATATACTACTAGGTAAATTAAATCGCCATAACTTCTCTCCATCCTTGATTAGGTCTTATTTAGCTAATCGCAGACAGTCTCTTCTACTTAAGGAACAAATCTTATGAATATACAGCGCTGTCAGGAGTTCGGCAAGGCTCTCACCTTGGACCGTTGTTATTCCTCTTGTTCATTAATGACCTACCGGAATTCATACCGGATAATAAAATAGTGATATTTGCGGATGCCCTCAAATATTATGGTAAAGTTAATTTCATGGAAGATACCATAAAACTACAGCGTAGTTTAGACAACTTTACTAACTGGTGCGCTATCAATCAACTTTCAGTCAAAACGAAGTTTTATCTTTCAGTAGAAATAAAACGATTTATAGATTTAATTGTTAAATTTATAAGTACGCATTAAGTAGGTCCGACGTAGTTTAAAATCCTGGTGTCACTTTTGACATGAAATTGACGTTTAACAGCCACATAACAAATACTACAAATGAAACTTTTACAGTTCTAGGAATTGTAATAAAGATGGGAAGAAAATTTAACAACGTTTCTACATTAGTGTACTATGCTTATGTTCATTAGACCAAAGGAAAATAATTCAAAATAGCTTAGACTGCACAGACTTAGTATCATTGTTACCGTTTCGTGTCCCGTCATTAAAGACTAGCGAAAACAACACTCGGCTGGTCTCTTCCACTGCAAAAAGGCATGGGCAATATAATGATGAAGTCACCAGCCTGGAGACTTGTCGGACTATAACATTGTCGCATATCTGTAACTGAATTATATTATTAAACAAAATAAGTAAGTACTTTGAAAGGTCGTATACATTTGTTGACTTACAGACATATGTACAATCATATGACGATATATGCACGCTTGAGGAAAATACTGTCCCGATATGTCGCTGAAAGAGAGCGATATATGTTCTAAACAATAGTTTATAGCCAACAAAAAATGCTAATCCCGTAATTTATTAAAAATCGAAAAATTCCTTCGTTTTATCGCGGAGAGTTATATTTTTGTAACACAAGGCAAACTATTAAACATAACCTCGTGAGACCCGGGCATTTATTTGTGGATAGCTTATTATGAAATGTTGTATATTTGGTAATTGTGAACCCAAAAGTACATATTTGAAAATTATTTTTTCATGTTGTTCTCCTTTTCGTCGGTATTGTATGCATTACTTTGGGTCTGAAATATATATGTATTGCATACAATACATAAGCATAATTTTATATTTTCCTTCGTAATATAAACATAAAATATGCAAAGGATTAAACCTGATATTTTCTGCCACCTTAATTACACTACACTACTTCATATCATCACTTTCTCACTTTCGAAATTTTACATAAAACTACAAATATCTTATAAAGTAATCAACGTAAGAGCACAGATCTATATTAATTTATTGACAATACCTTTGTAAAACTACAAATATTTAGTAAGTTTTATAAAATTATTTCTCTACATTACTACATAATTCTACACTACTGAATCACTTTCAAAATATTTTCTATACACTACTTCATAACATCACTTTCGAAATTTCTCGAGAAAACTACAAATATGTTGTAAACATTTGAAAAAACTTTTTTCTACACTATTTCATAACATCACTTTCTAAGTTTCGAATTTCTTAAATATTAATAAACGTTTTGAAATCTTATAACGTATTGGATTTCAAATTTTGAAATATTGTTGTTACACTACTCACATCACGTTTGAGTATCGAGCAGTGGAAATCGCTGAAGCAATTCCGCCTTGGAACAATGTACAAAAATACATTGCAGAGTACACATCGAAATCTTGAATGCTTGTTGCAACCAGGATTTCGGCACCTAGGAATTGCTTTGCCTGTTTTGAAGAAAATTGCTTCACATATGCTTTGCTTTCATGTCTTTTACTTAGGGCGGGAGTGGATCAACCTTTTCTCTTCTCCCTGATATGCATCCCATCGTTGCTCGAGGTCGAACTATCATTACCAAGTTGAGAAAGAATAATTAGTTCTTCACCAAGGTTAAATTTGAAGTCAAATACTTCTAACTTGCTGACCTCTGGTTCATTCATACCCTGAGCAGTTGCCGTCTTTTTAAATGCAAACCACGAATTTACTACACGCATATCAGTAAGGGGGTAAATAACACGAATTGTCAATTTTTTGTTTGAAGTTTTCTTACATTTTCCTGTGAGGGCTTTGAACCGTTTCCAGCACTTACCTGGATGTGAAGTGGTGTTTAGTTGATTGCAGGTTTTCATCCAATGGCTGAGTTTATAAGTTTGTGTGTAATCACGAACTGTTCTCTGTAATTATCTGTGTAACCTAAGTGATTCTGAGTTATGGGTGCGTTGGTAATATCTGTAAAGGTATCGTGATCGTTGTATTAACGGAAGATATAGAGGTGGTAGGCTGGGTTTATAAGGATGTATAGTAGATGTGGGAATGAATTTGTCTGAGGCTTGTTGTAGAGAAGTAGTAAGTGTGTTTAGGGTCGAGTGTAGTCCATCTTCTGTTGTAGGGGGTGTAATGTGACTTGTTATGTTTAATCGGTAACCTGTCCAATCTGCTTTATCTAAGCACTTTATCCAATCTAAGCACTGTTCGAGGTGGTATGTTTGTTGGAACTGAAGTTTGTTGGTGATGCTGGAGTATAAGTTTTATTGGAACGTGATCACTTCCGAGTGGGTCGAGTACCTGTACTGTGCATCTATTTGTTAAATTGGTGGAGGTTATAACAATATCCGGTGTAGTATTGGTGATCGGTCGAGTTGGCTTTGGAATGTTATGAATTGTTCCTAATGTTTGTTGGGTGATAACATTGTGAAAGTCTTCTATTTCTCGATCTGAACTACTATGAATGTTGATATCTGCCATCATGATACAATTGCGAAAATTATGATCAATGTACAAAAAAAGTTATTCGGAATGGTATGGACAGGACGGACGTAGATCGTGGCTATGGTTATGCATAAATATTTGTAGTATAGCGTTGCGATTTAGTGTTCTGATAAATTTAGAATTTTCGAAGTATGTAGTCTGAAGGCAGTATCAGGTGATAGACCTAATGCGAATCCGCCATTTGCTCGCCGATTTGGTATTTAGTTGTCTTTTCTGAGCATATGATACCGTGGTATTTTGCAGGTGTGCTGAGCTTTGAGGTATGTTTCATTTAAAATGAAACTATTTACGTTTTTCTCTAGAAAAATATTAAACTCATGGAAAGTACTATGGTGATGTTTAGTTTTGTGTAGTTAAACTTCTGTCTCAAGTATCCTTGCATGAAAGTGTGTATAAGTTCCAGAGTAGGTTGCTGTGAAGTTTACATAGAGGGTAGTTTTAGCTGCATACTGAATTTTCTGTAGAATATATTGCCGTTGAAATGGTTGAATATTTTGCAATGTTACCGTTTCGAAGGCAAGAAGTTGATTTATAGGTTGAAAAGCTGAGGTGACCGGAGTGTTGTCATGGTTTTGCGTGACTGGCGTTCTGATAGGTACTATAAGTGTAGTTTTGAAGGTTCTGCTGGTGGCCGGGCTTTACACTTGTTGCTGAATGTAAGAAGTGCGTCCCCACAAGTAGTGCATTTCGGTGTTATTTTGTAGATTAATACATGATTTAGTGGTGTGAGGTACCGAACAGAATCCGCATTTGGTTTCATTGTTGCATTTAGATGTGTGATGAAGAATGTACAACTGACATTTTTCGCAACGGACGAGTAGAGGTGATGGAGAGTGCAATGGTTCTACACGGTAGCGTCTCCTGTATATGTAAGCTCCGTTGGAAAGAAGGTCGTCAATTGTGTCCTGTTGATCAGTGAGAACTCGAATAATATATGTCGGTCCGCCTTGAATGTATTTGATGAGAATGCATTTTGCAATTGTATGGCCTTCTTGCTTTAACTCTGCTTCTGCTTCTGAATCTGTGATGGTAGGTTCAACACTGCGGATGAATATGGAAAATGTTGGTGCTTTTCGCGATGGTGGTGCTTGTTTGATATTTTTATTTTCCAGTCGTGTGATGTTAGCTGATTTCCCAAAAATTTCAAACGTATGGCTATTTCGGATTTTGTTGGCTAGATTTGAATCTGGAGATTTGATTATGATGCCGTTTCTCGTCGATATTAGCTGTGTGATTGTCTCTCTGCTGGCTTACCTCAGGAACGGCTGGAATAGTTGCTTAGTGTTTTGAAACTTTCGTTCATAGTTGGTGAGAATGAATGTGTTGGTTAGTTCCGGAAACTGACCTCTATTGTTAATGTCCATTGTTGTATCCGATCCTGAATCACTAAGAGTCTGCGTCTTCTTGTGTAGAGTGATGCGACCAGATGCGTTGTTTGCCGGTGAACGTGATCGTGAACGAGAGCTGGTTATTTTCTCTAAACTGCGACGTGACCTAATTGTACATCCTAACGTGGGATATGGTGGTGGTTATGGTACTGTTTGTGGTAACTTGTGGTGATGTCCTTATTGCTCCATGTTCATGACGAATATTAGGTCCAGAGGCCCTAGTTGAATGAGGGTATTACACAAATGAATTGTCCTGTGTATAATGATGACAGAATGATCAGTCTTAGTGCAATGACTGCTGCTGAAAACTAACTCGTACCCTCCGGTACTGAAAAGATGCCGTCTGTCCCAATCTGGCAGTGCACGTTTTATTCTCGCTCGTGCTTATGCAACACGAGATCCTCGTTATAGTCCAGGAAATAAAGCGGAAAAAAGGGTAAATGTCGGGAATAAATAGGAGAAAGCTGAATTTTGGGCAGTTCTTAGATCATTACTAGAGCTGCATTTTTTCAAAATTTCCAGAATGGCGCCTGAAATACAAATTTACAGACAAATATAAATTGTATTATATCTCCGTAACCAATACACATAGCGACATGATTCTTTGTTTGTTATAATTCCTAGATAACCGGCTACAAAATGGTTATCATGCATGTTGCTCTATTGCCAGTAATTTTGCCGTAATTTAGATCCAAAACGCAAAATAATGATATTTTGCTTTCAATATTTACACTTTCTACGGTTTGTTTTTAACTCACAATTTCAAAAATCTGTTCGAAATAAAAGTTGTTGCCTGTTTCATCAGCTTTAAAATGAAGTATATATCAATATGTTTGAACAATAACAGTGTTAGCTATTGAGATATCAATGACGCGCAACAACGTGCGAACAATGCTTTTCCTTCTATGTGTTCCCTATCCACAATAGGCAGTTATGAGATGTCGAAGATACTATTATTATTATTGCTGTGCAGCTGCAGGTAAAATAGGCGATGAATTGGTAGTGTTTCTTGAGCCAAGGGAGCATGCCAGCTTGCAACAAGGTTGTCAGTTACTTGCTCCAAGCTTGTTAAGCTTGATATTGCGTTGAACTTGATGAACAAGCATGAAATAAACTTGTTCGAAAAACAAGTGACTTGGTTTAATTAAGCTAATTGAAGCTTGTTCGAACCAGCAACTATGCGAGGATTGTGGTCAAACTTAAAATTTATTTGATTTTTTAGTTTCGCTTTCAATGAGGTCTCAGTGCATTGAAGTTTCATAGCGTATTTCGACGTTGTCTAATCTTCGCCAATTACTAGAGGTGCCTACGATCTGATTACTTGCGATCTGATGAACTAAGTATAAACGATGCTTCGAATTCAAACTCGGGTCTGTGATTCCGTGGTCTAGTGACTACACCATTGGATTGGTGTGCCAGTGGCCCTCGCTTCGATTTCTAACCGGACAACTTTTTTATTTTTGTAAGAAGTACAATTTATTTTCCTTTCTTGTCCTGGCAAGTATACCAACCTTGATTTCTGTAAACTAGAGTGCTTGATGCAACATTGTTTAAACCTTTTCGCTTATTGCTAAAAGTGCATCAAGTCATCATTGCACTTGTCAAAGTAAGCTTGATTAACTGTTGAGTCAGGTTGAAATTGTTATGTGGGTAGTGAAATGAAAGGAGGTGCTATGAATTGTAAGCAATTTTCTTGCTCTCAAAGGCAAATAAAACTACAGGGAATCTACTACGATAAGGTTAGTCATATTTCTATTAGTTGGAAATTAAATTTAGTTGGTCATTTAAATTTTTATTATAACTTACCTTTGATGATGTTGTATTGTCAATTGAATGCTGTAGGTTATATCTATTATCTTCTAACAGAGCGTGGTAATCGATTACCATTGTAAAGAAACTGGCAGGATCTTGTGAAAATTTACGTGGCAGAATGAATGCATTAAATTACTTATTTATTAGAAATACAATAGAAAAAGAATGGTTGGTTTTGATTTATTGTGTGCTGTTAGTGGGATATAACTTGAAAGAGAAACTGTAATCGTGAGAAGAGAATTACGGAAATTATTGAGGTAAATTTGAAACGAAACGATGGACTGCTTGAAAAGTTGGAAGGATAAAGAACTATTCGGGTTCACAATTCATCCTTTCTCCTACCAATTCTGGTCGGAGCCATAGATGCCTGAAGGTCGTAATTCAATCCAATTCAATTGAACATAGGCTGATCAAATGTGATGATGATGACTAGCTGAGTTTTCTACTTTGATCTGCTGTCAAACACAATGGCGTGAAAATAGTACTAGGATGCACATTTATAAATTATACTGGTATTATGCACATCGATTCACTCTTTTCACAGTTACTAATAAGATTGTTCATGAATCAATTCCATCCATATTGCTTGTTAAATCCTACAAATTGCATCAAATTAAAGGGGTATAGATTTATATAGTGAGTTGTTTCTTGAGAGTACCAACACTTTTAAAGTTCATTGAAATCCTCAAGCACGTTATTATGGCCACTTCTACCAGTTTTCTTTGGGTACCAACACAGACTATACCTTCAAGATTGAAAGAACCACTATGGATTCGTTGAAACTTTACCTGAGTGTTAATACTGGTACTAGCTGTAATACATTTGATCCCTTTCATAGCATGGAACGTAATTAAATTATGCAGCGGGCGGATATCTACATCTGTGTTGTCAAACACATGCTGATGAAACCTTTCACTATTAATATTTGATAGTACGGCATTGATAAGAGAGTTTCATGGTATGATGCGCAGATTCCAATGGACGGTAATAGATTGAATAGATATTTTGATCCATATAATCGGTGAAGGGTTAATACTAGACTTGTTTGCGTCGGTGACAGGAATAATCTTAGTCTTACAGCTGCTATTATAACATGGTTTATCACAATGCACTTCGTGTTAATTTTCTGTGATCCAGAAGCATTCTTCTCTGTAGTTACACTCTCCATAAAGACCTACAATGAGGTTTTGCCCGTCAGACTTGCTACCAATTATATCTGGGTATATACTTCAGTCATAAGCCATCCTCTGTTTGTCTTCTTGTATGATGTCGGCTACATATAATACTATCCTTAACCGTCCTGTAGGAGGGTCAGTTTTCATGTCGTTATATCACTGATACATGATTTTATTAGCCGTGTCCAATACGTAGAGTATATTTTTCCCTAGAATCATTTGCAACAATTATCATCCTTAAAATGTTCTTAAAAATGCTTGTCTGTATACGACAGCCATCCTCTTGACTAGATGCAAGTGTAGTAGTATATTTCAAATCACTCAAAGTGTACTGGAATTCGTCACTGTTTTATATGTACTCACATAATATACAAAATGAATTCCTCTGATTCTATTTAGTAAAGCCACGAGTTCTCCAATCGGATTAATTCTTAAGAAACCTCTGGAACCGTTTCTATGGCCCTGTACTTCTGGTACCTCAAGATTACTCACAATAAGAAGCCTAGCCCTTACCCTTTCTCCTCGTTCATCATTTCGTAAGTCACTTAGGATTTTCTCTCATTTCTAAAGTAGCAACCATGTGAAAACACTTCTTGTGCTTTAATAGTAAATTGTTTTCCGCAAATGAAACCTTTTCTTTAAATCAACGTTGCTTCTGAGGTCCAAAGAAAGCTGAAGATGTTGAAAGACGAGATGCGTTATAGTTTTGCATGCACGCGCTGTGAACCCGAATAGTACCTTCTCCTTCCAACGTTTCATCCAGTGCAACTTTTAATTTCACACTAGCCTAAATAACGTCCTCTATTCACGATTACAATTTCTCTTTCAAGATATTTCCCACTAAGAGCACAATAATTCAAGATCAACCATTGTTCTTTTATTGTATTTCTAATAAATAAGTATTTTATAAAAAAATTTAATGCATTAATTCCGCTACGTAAATTTTCAAAACATGTTGAATTTTTTTAAACTTATAACGGATTACGACGCTCTGACAAAAAAAATAAGTATAACCTACAACATTCAATTGAAAATACCACATCTTCAAAGGTAAGATTTACTAAACGCTGAAATTACCAACTAAAATGTAATTTCAAAATAATAGAAATACGACTAACCTTATCGTAATAAATTCTATGAGGTTCCATTTTCTCTTACAGAGTACAGAAATAACTTACATTTAATAGCCACACAGCAATTTTAACGTGACAAAATTTGTAACGTAACCTTGGTACAAGCTGGCGTGCTATCTATGTTCGTAATATATCACATGAAAAGACCGTCAAGTAGCACTACCAATTCATCACCTATTTTTCTTGCTGCTACACAGCAAAACATATGGGCATAATCGTCGACAGCTCATAACTGCCTAATGTGGATATTGCGCACAGAAAGAAAAGCATTGTGAGCGCGATATTGCGAGTAATTGTTCAACCATATTGATATATACATCATTTTAAAGCTGATGAAACAGGCAACAACTTTTATTTCGAAGAAGTTTTTGATATTGTGAGTTAAAACAAGCTGGATCTAAATTACGGCAAAACTACCAGCAAAGCGCAACACGCATGATAACCATTTTGTAGCCAGTCTTCTAGGAATTATATTAAAAAAAATCAATGCACCTCTAGTAATGATGTAACAACTGATCAAAAGTCAGCTTTCTGCTAATAATACCCGACATCATTTCCTGGGCTATTAGTCAGTAACGCTGACCAACCACATTTAGGCTAGGTTAAGTTATGTTGATACCAAACTGATCTCCCCTTCTCAAATTAAATTTTAAGAAAGAGTCTCCGTCTGCTTTAGTTTTAGTGGCACAAATCAACTGTATTTACAATTTAAATCTTTTAAAGTATATCTTCAGTAAGGCACTATTAAATATTTAAAAGAAATGATTTTAACTATATGATGAATCAAAGCCTATATTAAGATTTAGTATCAAATTCAAAATCATAAACGTTGCGCTACCTATGAGCATATTTCATAACCTTGTTTACAATTCAGATAGCAGTAATTGAAAGCTAATTTGTGTTCCATTCCATGATAGCTGTTTTCTAAGCTGGTGGCTTAAGTATCTCCTTGGTGTCATTCAAATCGTCTCATTATCCTCAAAAACGTTGTGTAGGTGGTCAATGTTTTACTTTATAGTTTCCGATACGGCTGTGTACTCACAGAGATAAGCGTTTCACACATGCCAGGAGATTTTATAGATTGGTACACCAATAAGTCCAGAAGGAGAACCGCAATGATTTAGGTGTAGTTTGAAATAGTCTCACCAGTTTGAATTACCTTACGTAGATCCTGAGGAGTGTGACTCTTTAGTTTTCGATACTGCTGTATAAAAACAGACATAAGTGTTTATAGAGACAGCTCTGTATGTACGGACATGGAAACAAGAATTGTGATAATTATTATTCCAGTATATTAAAAGAGCAAACTTGAATAGTTACTTTCTTGTGTTTGGTACGTGTCCACTCTTTCTTCGAAAGTAACAAAAGAAAAATGTCCATATCCATGAGCGGTAGGAGCGTTAATTAATCTGTTTCAATTCGTAACAACAAAAATAAAATACTTAGTAGGTGATAGGGTCCTAAATTTCCTTTAAAATATCTGAGAATATTTTATCTTTATGAAATTATCAATAAAAATTATGAATTTGATGTGAATGAATACGTATGAAATAATGTTCAGTCTCCTACACTTTCAATTCAATTTATGTCAGTTGATTTCTTTCAAATCTACCTTCCATTTGTCATCCTTTGACGATCCTCTTCTAAGGAGCCAAAAGTTGCGTTTCTCTTGTTCTCATATATACATACATCAACAATGTCCATTCAAAAAGAAAATCAAACTATCACCTCTTTGATGTTTTCACCAAGGACGCCATTTTCTCCCAGCTCTAGAGCTTAAACAACATATTAACTGCAATAACGAGGAGACTCTATATAAATCGAATCGACTGCATTGAACTTATCTTTAACTTATCTCAGGGGTTTTCATACATATAGAGTGTAGTTCTACTGAAAAGAAATACATCATTTCTCCGTACCACCAAGTAATATTACGAAATTTTGAAACCTAATATTTGAAACTACATCGAGGCTGAAACATTGATACCGCGTATCTGCAGTATTTGTGAAATTCAATTATTATTACTTAATTACTGACAAAATACGAAGGAATTTCCTATTCACACTTCATAACATATTAGCCAATGAGTAGCTGTAACAATTAACATGTAATGACACCTTGTAATTCCTCTTCAAATTAATTTGGTATTGAAACCTCGTGTGTGTTAAGTACTTAAAAATGTATCATTGAATACTTATTTCCAAGTTAAAATATTTTGTCGAAGACAATTCAGTAGAGGTGTCCAGAACGTGTACCACATTTTGAAACTCTCTGACTTATCTCAACTATTAAATAAAACAGACCAGCCTGAGAAGTATCTGAGTATTCCACAAACTTTCAATCTTAACATAAGGTCATCTGAATATGCTTCACCCATCTGAAAGACGTGGGCAGTATATAGAAGACGATTAGAATACTAATTACTGATAAAACATCATAAAACAAGGAACAATAAAGTCTAATTCTTTAATGATTATGCTAGAGACGATACGTTTCCCAAAATATAGCTTACCATATTAAAAAGGTAATCGACCAGGCCTGCAAAGTTTTAATTTCAGAAAAGTCTTATATTAGTATCTACAGAAGCTGACATAGGATGCACAAAGCTGGTATTGGACTTATTGTTATTAAGCTATTCCTCCAAAGCACAAAAACATTTACTTTGATTGTACTCGTCAGTGACATACTTGCTGTATGGATTTTGCATCAAATTCCTGTTCATAATATTTCTCCTGACGATTAATCTTGCAACATAGAAGCAAGTGTACTGTCCATCTTCATGGAGAAACAGAAAGTTCTCTGTTTTATTTCGTCGGATAAGATTGAATACTCTCCCTCTGTTGCATTGCTGCGAGAGAGTAAAATTAAAACAAGCTGCATAACGTTGTGCAGTTTTTTCATATTTTCTTACACCATTGCAATCAATTTTATGGTAAAGATCACTCAAAATTACCGTTCAATCCTCAAACGTTTCTGCAACTTACGTTTGTTTGCATTTGAATTGCATACATTTATCATAAAAAAATAATATAATCAGTGGTGAACAATACAATACATTTTCGAAGCTACTAGAAAAATATTTAACAATTTTAACTAAATGTTTCTACAAGTAGTGTCGTTTGCTACTCAAAACGGGAACTGTGCATAAAAAAACTTTGATGAGGAAGATAAGAGTGAACTAATCGAAAATGATTGACAAGAAAAGCTGACATAAGTATACGGCGTGCTGACACGCTGACAAACATTAATATATTGTAATGTCAACCTGAAAGCTGACACTTGGCACGGCTGTAATCCCTATTTCTATACTTGAGTTGTCAAACATATTAAACTGTTTCTATTGTCTTAACGTAGTGGTTACACTAAGATACAATTACTGTATTTTGTTTTCTTATAAAATTTAAATTATTCTCTCCGAACATTATTTGCAATGTACAGTAACAATAAACAGTAACATTGGCTTAGAAAACAAAAGAATAATTAATTTTTTACAACTTGCTAAAATGGCCTTGTGGGGAATCTATTCCTTTCCTTTCAGCTTATTTTAGTATTGACCAAAGAAATATGCACAGGATAACCTTAGATACTAAGCATTCATTTGTCTCATATAATATATCCCTGTTATGCAGAAAAAAAAGCAGATGAATTAGTTATACTTAATTGTAAATCACATTCATTTTCAATATTTGTAATTGAAAATTCGCTGGCTTTTTTTCAAAAGTGTAAGTTTTACTTAATACAGTAGATGCGTTTTAACACCATTCCCATTGTGCAATAATATATCACTTTATGTTAAATAAAATAAATAACGTAATGGTTAATGGTATTCTTATTTGTACTAAATCAAACACAATTATTTCCACATACAAAGTAAAAATGTGCACCATCTATGTTCCGTTACCTGTATTTAAAACATGGAATATTATGATTTTTTGTTAATGCATAGTAAGTCCAGCCAAGATAGGATTGAAATAAGAAATAAATAAGTAACAACGTGCAAGTTCGTATGGGAGTGAAGATATGTGTCAGTCTCAAAAACAACATGTTAATGTCCTAAAATATTCGACCATTGCTTGTTATGAAATAGAAAAGAATGGCGCCGAGTTATGCCAATGATATGTATGCGTATCTATTTGTCCCACAAAGGCTTCTAAATTATCCAATACATTCTTACTAAACTTGTAACGAATATGACTTGACAGCCTAGAATGACATTCAAGCCCCCGTAAGACCCCCCCCCCCGTTTATAACCCTTTGTGTGCCAGCCGCAGAACAAACCTATTAAGGGGCTCTAGTACTCAAAACTCCATCGAACATTATCCCATTTAATATGTATTGAAATGTTTTTTATTTGTTTTGTTTTTTTTACAATTTTCTCCCTTATATTTAACGTTACAAAATTCAAATTTTATTTTCATCTAGAGGTGATACATATCTCTAAATGATATGTCTTACACTTTCAACATATTTAATAGGTCGGTTCAGGTCTTTGACTTAAAAAAGTTGCAACAGTTACATTTTCACAAATTGGGTTGTCCTTTTCCTTCCGCGGTCCGTCTCTTCGAGCAACAGTGTTCTGTTTCGCTTCCCTCCCTTCCTCGCTTCCGCGATGAATTGAAACAATTAGCAAGTTTATTGTGAACATAATTAGATAATCAATTTGCATACCCATTGTCCAGTGACGATTTCAGAACATTTCTCCCGGGGAATTTCAATACAAATTAAGTGATAAAAGTATCAAAAACAAATCTATTATTTGCTTTTGGATACAGGTAGGAATGAATGAATGAATAGTTTAGGGTCTCACGTTTGTGTCTCCTTGGGATGAAAGGAGACACAAATGAGAATGATGAAAAAACTGGTAGAATGAAAAATTGAGAGGACGCAGAAGAACCCCGAGAAAACCCAAGGGGCATGGTGTTGTTCACCAGAAGCATACATGGTTGGATCGGCGCAAGGACCTTTACACCCCTTTCACAGGAAGACAACCATGGTGGGACCATAGTGTCGCCACCACGTCAATTCGTAGTTTCAAATGGAGTATTTCACACATGGTGGCCTTTTGTGGTGCGGCAAGAATTTTGGTGGCGGCATCCCGCGACTCTCCAAACCACTAAGTTTACAGCGCCACCACGTCGTTCCATTGTCTCAAATGAATGGTTTCACATGAGAGCGATTTTCCGAGTAACCACAACCAGAGGCACAATTATTTGACAATTTTTCATTTTAAACATGAATTTCAAAGTAGAAAATGAATACTTCGACACAGAGAACTTCATGACCGAAGTTCAGTCAAGGACTGCAATATGTGAAATTACTGCTGAAGAATATTCAAACAGAGAATTGAAGCAGAGCTGCTGGGAGGAATTGTAAACATTTTTATAAATAAAGAAGATGCCTCGCCTGCAGAGAAAAACGAATTTGGCAAGTTTTTACATTTGTAGATACAATAAACATTAAATTGATATAATTTATTTATGTCCTTTTGGCATCTCAGGTTCGGATCTGGATAGGAAAGGCTAGAGAATGTTGTGAGGTAGTCGTCCAGGGCCTTGCTTGTAGATACCATCCCGACATTTGTCTTAGTCTACTGAGGAAATTATCCTGGAAAACATTTGTTGAAGTTAAATTTATTTACAGCCTTCAGACATCTAATTCTTAGACCGGGATAAAGGATATGACAGAGCGGGAGGTATCAGCCAGAGCCTAAGTTGAAGGTACAAACGCAGGATTTCCCTGGTGTGACAAAAGAAAAATCTGGAAAACTGCAGTCTACATGGTCGGCCGCTGAAAATGAAAGAAATACCTCCCGAGTGCTAACTAAGCTACAGCCGCTCGGTGGAGAAACTTGTTTCACGGTAGGCGTCCTCGCAACAAGGTATTGTAATGGGAAAATTATCTTTAGCTTTGATCCTCATCTATGTATCTAACTTTCTATCATCAATTTTCGTTCTTGATATTGAGAAAAATATCAATCTGCAAGAACTGGATTTCTTACCTAATAAACGGAAGTTTTGAGTAGCCGTGACAGTCTAAACGGCTGGAACTAGAAAAACGAAATTTGGCCCTCGAGGAGTATGGGGACCGATTTGCAACATGGGGACGCAGTCCTTATTCTTTCCTCCGATGTGTCGTTCAGCGTCCAGTACTATGGCACTTTGACTACGTAGTTTCAGCCTACTACGAATTAACCCATTCACTTATAATCGAACCGAGCGTCTTTTTCTCGGTGACGGGCTATAAGTGGTGGCTAACAGAAGTTATATGAATATCTAACTTAATTTATTAATTTTGAAAACATGAAAAGATTTGAACAGTTTTCTGTCTCTGTCTTACTATGGATTTGCCTGGCTAATAGTCTGTCCCCCTATTTATTTTGTATCGTGTATGCTGACTCTCATGTTCGTATCCACACCAGTCAGTTTGTCTTTTAAATATTGTAGCAACTTATCAAATGTTGCAATGCTCATCCGCGTGAAATTAAAAATATTATTTGAATCGCAGATTATTGTCCTGAAATTATCCTGAAGTTTTAGGACAAAGGAGTAGAAACTACTGGACATAAGCTTGCAAACAACATAAGAAAAAAAACAGCAGCAAAAGAAATACTAAATTCCCATTGCTGAATTGAGACATCACATTTTCGAAAACCGTGATATTCCGCAAATATCATTACTGAGGAAAGAGTTGGGGAGGAGCTTTAAGCTCAAAATATCAAATGGAAAGTGGGTATTTTTTTTTCAGTAACGAATTAAAAACTTTTACATAACAATATGTTTTTTTCATTTTGATAACTACAGTGATTAATTGCCACTGTTCATTTGAAATCTGCAAGTTGACCACATGTATTTTCGGGATGCCACTTTTTTCGGAAATATGATAGATCAATTCGACATATTGAATTCAGTAGTTTTTCAAATTTATGTGCTTATTCGATAGTTTCCAAATTATCACAATAGACGAAGATACTGAAGAAAGCCTATCTTAAGGAAGTTGGAAAACAGGTTGGACGAGTAGGGAACGGACCCGTTCAGTTCGGCGCCACCGTTTCGACGACGACACTCTGGCGCTATTACGTTTCGGTGCTAGAGCTTCACGAAAGGATAACACCAAGAAAACTATTGTATTAAAAGAAGTATATAAAAGCTTCGTTCATGAGATGCGACAGAAGAACAGATCCAGGGGCTGTGTTCATGGAAGAGATGTAATGAGACGTTTATATTTTAGTAAGCACTTGAAAAACATAAAAACGTTTCTAATGATTTCGATTGTAAATGGTGGTGGAAAACGCATTTATATATTTACAACATAAACAAGCTGAGTTTTAGCAGGGACGTGTCTAGGGGGAGCAGACGGGGAATATGCCCCGGGCGGAGGATTCAGGGGCCGCTAAACTGAGCAAGCAATTTTTACTACAGATATTCAGCTCAGAAACCAAAATCAATATAAAAGGAGCTAAATGCATAATACGTGAAGTTTTTGTGTGAAGTGGGTGCGTTATTGTAGGACGCACAGAAATACGATGAAGCACTACTTACACAGTTACTCAAAACCAGATGTTTACTTCGGAGCTCATCAAATCTTTGTCTCAAAGATCAAGTTTTACTTCCAGTTTCATATAAGGAGCTACCATTGGTATTTTCTAAGCGAGTTGAGGTTTTCCCAACAATACAAACCTTCTGGAGGAAGAAAAGTATTTTCGTATATATGCACTTTTCTTTCTTTCTTCTACACTGGATACTCCTCACGTTAGAGTTTAGGCAAGGATGTAGATAACTGGTCCACGACACACTGCAGATTATGTATAGTTTCTGGTGGTTTTCATGTTAATACTTAAGTACATGGGCTGAAGAGAACACCTCTAATTGTGGCCGCCCTTTGTACTCACTGTTAAAAGATCTTAACTTACGCACACTTACTAGTTCAAGCGTTCCACCGCATTTTTCCACTCAGAAAAAACATGCTTTTTCTTACGGAGAGAGAAGTTTGCTTTCATGCGACTGCCACATTTTAAGCAGTGGAGCAACGATTCTTTCAGTATATGTCACTCATGTTCCATAGAGATTGATTCCACTGCTAACGCAAAATATTCCAAAATGTTCGGTGGAATGCTTCAATTATTTTTTGAAAGATTTGGAGGGTGTTGATAACTGGTCCACTATACTCATCGCTGATGTTAAGTAAAGTTAGGTTAGATTGCTTTAGAAATGGTCAAATAAACTTCCAAGTTAGAGTCGGTTGTGACGGTATATCGAATCAACAACATAAAAGCTGAGTACTCACCACAATAGAAATGTAAACAATGACACTTTCGGTGATCTCACCTCACCATCTTCAGTTTTGAACGATTTTAAAAGCATCCACAGGTTATGGAATAAAAATGCATTCAGCTTTTATCTTCTTGATTCGATATATCATCAACGCCTGCTCTAACGTGGAGGAGATCCATTTGTAATTGTGTTAGTGGAGTGACCTGAAGTGTTGTGAAATACTCTTCGTAATTTTTATTCCTTCATCCTATCCATTTTTATTCCATAACCTATGTGTCATTTTTAAAATGTTCACAAAAAAAAAGGTCGCCTTGCCGTGGTTTCTAATTCGCACTCAGGTAATCGTTAATTCAACCTGCTCTTCAATTGGTCTACAGATGCTGGTGCAACAATGAAATTGGGAATCCATAATCGGGCATCGAACACAAGATTGCTTGTGCATAATTGCGATAGCTCCATACTCAGAGAATAGCCAAAACTAATGATTTAATGTTAATTTTACCTTTATAGATCCTGATGATAGCAGAAATTGATATCATGATGTAAAAGAAGACAAAAGAAATACGATGGTGTTGGGTCGCACCATATGATCCAGTATCAAATGTTCCAGACTTATTTAAGAATGGCAAGTTGAGCCTGCAGTTGTAAAAAACACTCATGGAGATACATTCCGTTACTAAACAGGAAAAGAAAAACAGATATTTCGATAGGTTTTCAATTACGCTCGGGGTTGCCATTACCTTTTAAGATTTTCAATAATGGATGGAGTCAAATATTATTATTTCACGTATCCTTACATGTAAGGATTATTCGGAAAACGATATTAAATATGTAGTGTTCTAGTTTCCTTTTCAAAGTTGGTTTGTAACTTACAAAAATCCTGTCAACATTAGGGGAGTCGAACTAGTCCTAAAGTTGTTAATCAAGTGGGTTATGTTTGATGAACTTACAGATTGACGTTACTAATGTTAATAGCTGAATTCGTGACTATTATATATCTCTTTACTGTCTTTTATATTATGGCTTCGAGAAATCAGTTTCTGGTGGCTAATGTGTTTAGAATACTTTCTTCATTGGTCCAGGTCTGAGAAGTGCTGCACAAACTCAAACTCCTTTTAACGAAGTTGCAACAGATATCGAATTTTTGTTGTTGAGTGTTGTTGGATGATGCATGATTGCATGTTGAACCAGAAGTAGACTTCCAATTTTGGAAAATATGGTTCTGATATGTGATCCAAAGGTCTAGACACTTTAGCTCTGAGACGGATAGGTGCCTCTTATACTCATCCATTACAAAAAAAATATTCGATGTTTTACAGTTCGTACAGGGTCTATAAAGGTATTCAATTATTTCGGTGATTATTCATATTTTGAAACGTGGAGCGAAACTATAATGTATGCAAGAAGCAAATCAGTCAACAATAGTTAACTACAGTGTGAAATGCTTCGTTCTATAGATCAATGTGTCGTTTGATTTAAAATCAGTCCTATAATCTTAATCTACTGCTATGTTATTATATATATTCAATTAGAGCACGGACATAAAACAACCATTGGTGCTCCGGCAAAAAATGCATACTTGAGTTGCCAGACACTTTTGTTAGTTTGCCATAATTTAATGAAATTTTAACCTGGATTACTGATCAACGCTATGCTTTTCCGATATTTGTGACAGTTACTTATCAACTGGTTTAGTCACTCAAGTCTCTGTTTCCAAACCGTCCATATATTTTTATAATGGTATTTAACTAAACTCCACAGGATAACATACACAAGAAGAGAAATTTAATCTCAATTTACTAAAATTTTCATGGCTATCACTACCATCTACTGGCACATATTTTAAGGAACTTTCGTATATTTGAATCATTGTATGTCTTTATTTCACTTCTTTTATTATTGAAACTTCTGAGTATTCAGCGACGAAATTATAATGAATATGTGTCAGGAAAGTTCGATTCTGTTTTTCTAAGATATTATATTATTAAATTTATTAACTTCGAAATACCTTAGTGGTTATGTTACAGCGATTATCCTTCATGATCCCGTTAAATAACTAAGTAGCATATTAAAAAGAATTGCGATATGGAGTATATTATATTCAGATTGACAAAACCAATCGATTGATATTCATATTGGTAATTTTCGGTTAGTGAATTTCTGTTCTTAGTACATTTTCTAGGCGTAGGGAATTTCCAGTGACACTGTCCATACAAGACCTTTGCTAATCGACTCCACTTAACACAGAACATTCTTTGATATGCATACTGACCATTTCCCGCTATTACTTCCGGTTGATGGTTGATAATTTAGTTGCAGGTTCGATTATCACATGTATACTAACCTTTCGAGCTGTGCAAACGAAATCTATTGATAACAATAGGAAACATTTCCGTTCAAGAACATAAAGTTTTGAATAAAGTTGATTTAGAAATAGCCATGTCAACCATAGCTATGTTTGTCTCCAAAATGCACCGAGTGGCCATTACTCAGTTTGAAGAATCTTCCTTATGAGCAAAATACCATCACATTCTGATGAGTTGAGTTGGCTGCTGCCGTCAAAGAGGTGATTGGAGGGCGGCATCGAGGTTGTGTACACCATGTCGGCAATTGAGAGGCAAAATTATCTGTGCCAATTTTATGGATTTAAGAGCCCTCGTTGCTCCAACCCCGACATATTAACATTTTAAAAAATATTACAAAAACTAACAGTACTATATAAAAACTACAGTACTATATAACACATAGCGCACTAGGGCCTACAAATTACTATGAAATATAATGAACAGCGATATCAAGATCTTATCCATTGATGAGTAATACGTTTTCAAAGATAATGGCTTCGTTGTTTAATAGAAGTGTCAGCACTCATCAATCGACAAGATTTGAAGATGACTGTACATTATATAAAGGCAGCATATAAATCTAAAGGAAGTAAATTAATTGTAGCTATCAAATCAGATTCATGCAAAATTGTAAATTAAATTCTTAAATCTAGAAATTTGAAGAAATTGGCAACACTGAAGAGAATTGCATAGCAGTACCAACTAATGAAATTTTATTCTAATCTGCTTTAAATATACACTTGCAACCACCATACCGTGCAACGTTTTGAATATTTTCTCTGAATCTTGGTGTTTGCTTACGATGTTTGACTCTTTTTAAAGTATAAATCTTTGATTATACAACGAGAGAATGGACGGGAACGGAGTTGCTATGTATAATTCTCTATAGTCAACGCGGGATGCTCGAATGCTCTGAAAGTATGTATGTACGCGTATATAGAATGCAAGTGTTGGTAGATAGAAACAAAAACGTGATAATAATGATTTGAGTAGGTTTTTCGCATCTAACGAAATACCGCAGCTCCAATATTAGTCAGAATCGAACTATTCCTGTGTTGTGCTATGTGAACTTGTGTGAGGTATGATTCATCCGCCGCCCGTTCTCCATTAAAATTCCTAATCATTTATTACTTGTTGTTTCTGAAGTGGATAGATACACTTAACATACAGTACTTATTAGATTAGAACCCGTCAGAATGCTTCTTGCTATTGTCAATGATCGGTGTGCTGCATACGAGAGCAGTGTTATATAAACATACTTTCCCGTTAATATCACCATTGTATCCTTTCGGTGTTGTTTGATGTGAATAATATATATTCAAAAAACTTTATTAAAAATTATGCTCAAGAGGAAAAAATCCAATACACGATTTTATCGCTTTCGTGCGTCGGCTATATTACAAATCCGCCATATTGGGCCTCGTAGGTTATTTTATTGCCTTAAATAGAACAATTTACTGTTGAAATAAATAAACTAGTATTAGAACATAATCATGTTTCGCTTCAAGGAAGATGAATTTCAAAAACACCAGTTTCTTGTGTACGAGTGACGACCATATTCAAAATTCGTCATAGCGACCCTACGCCCGCTCTTAGACAGACTTTTCACCATCGTTTTGCTTTCAGCAAATTTTACATTAGAAACTATTAACAGAAATTATATTGCAATTACTTCTAGGTTCAACCACAAATTGCCTAGGCTATAAATAATATTACAAAACAAGTAGTTTAATTAATTATGAAATAATAATAGGGAATTTTTGATTATGTTTAACATTGTGCTTAGTAGATGCCAGCGAAATATGTAACAAAAATTCACCAAGCTTTAATTTAGTAATATTCTTTATGCGCTTCTAATCTTCAGATTTTATTTTAACTATTTAAGAATATAATGAATAAGATATAAAATAATTAGCATTTTCAATTTCATCTGTTCTCTGGTATGAATAACATGTTACCTGAAACAATCTCTTCTTTACTTTCTTACGAAAGACAATCATTTTCATATTCTTTCTACGTCCTACGTTACTGACGTTCAAAGCATAAGCTAAGCCAGAAAGTAAATAAGTCCTCTAAATTAATTCCTGTTCATTGCATATGCCTTTGAACAAACACTGGTCAATAAAATTAGGGAAGCAAATGAGAAACAGGAAAAGGGGCAATGAAAACCAGTAGAACGGTGTTGCAGATGGAAGCTTGTAGCTCTCCTGTAAACAGGTACAGCAAATAGACACTGCATCACGGGTACAATTGAGCCAGGGACAACGTAAGTAGGTACTCGTCACAGAACGTGACAAGACGCAACATCACAGCGTTGAATGAGTAGCTCAGTAGTATGTCCACAATAGGTAGAGAATGATTGAATGCCCTTGTAGGAAAAAGGTTGAATACGACGAAAGTCACAACATAAAAATTGACAAGGGTCCATGGCCTGGAGAGCTATATGCAATTCTGCAAGCAGTGCAGTAAGAGCGATTCGTTGCAGAAGCAATTGTAATGTCCCCAGTGACACTTTCCTCCTGTAGACACGGTTTCAATAAACCGGAAATGTTCAGTAACGGCCAGGACAGGGTCGTGCATGAGCCACGACGACACGGGTTCACCGGTACTTAGCGCTATCGGTGCGTTGAAATATGCACCAAATGTCAACATACTTTCAAGGAGCAATGCTCATAGTAACAAGACGCAGGGTGTCCATTCAAACTATCCGCAATCGCCTCTATGCGCGTAACCCGTTAGTGTGTGTCATTGAGGGCACAATATAGTTGGACCCCTAGAAACTGGAGTGAAGCACATCACAAGTGGGAGCCTGTCCAGCAGCATTCGGTGGGATTAACCGAGAGGCATTTTAGTTTGGATGCAGAAAATAGACGTACATTGATCAGGCGACAATGTGGAACAAGTAATAATTATCCTTCTCTTGTACGCGAAAAATCCCAATATGGTGGCGGTAGATATATGCGCTACACCGATTTTACCGCATGTCATGGCTTCGGGATATCTACTAGATTCCACCTGCAGCACTGTACTATTCTGTTTTTGCCGTGTTCCCCATATGTTTTGACCAGTGTATTACAGAAAAACTACAATTCTAAAAGCTGAGCACACTCCAATAGAGACTAACATGTCATGCCTCAAGCAACCAATTAGAAGGATTTTAGTTCGCAAATAATTGACCAATAATGGATGCGACCTGGATTAGCCCAAATTCTGTCTCTGTTACTCATCCAATGTCTCTAATATGACAGGTTTTGTTGCGTTGGATTACGATTTTCAATTGTGTCTTTATTGTTTAAATTACATACGTACAAGGAAAGTATAAGTTGAATGGACGAAATAAATCTTTCACGGATATTAAAATGCAATGTGAATACTTGTAATCCGTGTTTCAGGAGACGATCTGAAACTACATACTGTAAACAAACTTTCGTGACGATTACCCAAATTGAAAGATTATTCTTTCCGGGGTTTACGACATATAACTTTTATTTTGTATTCTGCTCTAAAATTGTTTAATCGACTTATCCGTGGACATTTTCAGAGACGTAATGAATTGAAATTGAAATTAGCGAATGCCTTCCAAATTTGATTTACTTTATAACTATCATTTTGGTTGAAGTTTTCTTCATCCATTGTTATTTCAATAGATTGTTTTATAATTGTTTCTAAATTATGAGTTATTTTTGTGTAACACCTAACGTATATATATATTCTCAATTACTTCTGTACACTCCGTCAGTATCAATGCTATATTATAGTTGATTCACCAGTTTGTTAGTTTATGAAGTCTTTTCTCAGAATACGTGTACGTTCTTATATATTTCAACAGAAACCGGGAGAATAACGAGTGAAAGGTAGTAACTTTTTTCTCACATTATAGTGCGGATTTATGTGCCCTCTACTGTCATCCGTTGACCCACACTTAAAGAAATAGAAAAAATACTGCATTGGCGTGTAAAAATATTATCAAACGAATTATATTTTCAATTATGCTGTATTTTATCGTAGACACCTGAATGTTTTATAACAAAAAAAATATTGAAAAAGTATAGCTATAATACAATGAGTAACTTAGTGGTTAGTATACATAACGATAAACTTATGTACTTGAACGGCCATTCCGTAATGATGGTTAGACTTTTATTGCAAAATTATTTCGTCCTTTGAGCGGACTATCATGTGCTCGCTTAGTCAAACTTAACTGTCTCTCATTCATCAGATTGCCTTCGCATATGTATTCGTATCCTGATGAGGATAATGCCTGAAAAGTAATTTGACCGTGTAAGACCTCGTTTGTCCGCTTGAGGATGTTAAAGTTTGGAGCAAGCAGGAAACAGCAGTTGCAATGGCTCCCGTCGTTTCGGTTTGAACACGAATTTATTGCTCAAAATATATACATTAATATACCTGACAGTGCTAACAAAGACTGTAAATCCAATCTAGCTTTTAGCAAATACTTTGGCAGGTCCATGCCACTATTTTCTTCAGGGTTTTCCATAAATTGAGTAAAACAGAAGGGACAATCAAAATAGACACATCAGGGCAACCTTCAAAAGCACGCTGCAAAAATGATACTAATCGCACAAAAAGTCTGGATTTCGGGGCTGGTAACCAGATCACCATAATACCCCGTCTACGTACGTCCTTATCCGTAACTGACAGTAACTTCAAGAGTGTAAAATGAAGTGGCGTTTGACACCGTGTCCATGGAGTGTGATTTTGAAAGTTGCTCTGTGTGCCTATTTTGATTCTCCCATCTGTTTTACTCACTTTGTAGAAAAGCCTCACTTGCATTTGTGAAGACAAATTCTAAACTATATCTGCCAAACTACTTGCTACACGATATTGTAGCATTGCAATCTTTTCCAGCATTGTCACGTATGTCTATGTATTTATTTTGAGTAATAAATGCCAGTTCAAACCGACACTGCAGGAGCCATTGCAGCGGCTGTCTCCCGCTAGCTCCAAATTTTAACGCCCTCTAGCAGACAAACGTGTCTTCACACTGTCGAATTACTTTACAGGAATTATCAGCATCGAGGTCTTTTAAAAAAAATCGTGTTTGAAACGAAATACTTCACTTGTAAGTGTACTGCTTCAGATTAAATTATGAAAGCATGATATTTTGCTTACAAGGAAATAATCTCCGGTTGAACTCGCTGATTGCGAAATCTACTGCAAGGAAGATTTATAGGATCACCCTGTATTTGTATAATATTCACAGTTTGTAGGGATCAGTGCAATTAATGATACTTCAACTTCATCAAAAACATTAATTTAACTTTCAAATAACCTTCAGCACAACTTTCCATCTGATAGTAAACGGAAAATACCTAACTTCATTTCATTTGGGTGAAATGTTGCCTACGAGCAGGCGTTCATAGCAAAATTCGCAAACTTTAAAGTCCTGTAACTATTGTAACATATAACAATCTGTTCACTAGTAGCAGCCTGAAGCTTGATAACCAAATCCCACAAACAAAATCTTATAGTCGTGTCAAAAGCCAAAAAAAACGATGATTTGGTATAAAACGGGGGGACCAGATAAAACTTTCAGCACTTGTACACTGGTATGAGTAGAGCACGAAAATACGTGATAGACATTCAAGAAATGTAGCTATCGAAGATGGCGGTGACCGACGCTATTTATTAAAATCAACATATCTCGGCTATACGAGTTATCCGATTTCGATCTTACTATTTTTTTTTTTAATTAAAGATATTTTCATTTGCTACATTTTTATTTATGAGCAATATTTTCGTAAATCTAATAAATTTTCAGTTAAATCTAAAAAGTTTCATTTTAGCCTAAAGTGTTTTCTTATTTAATATTTTACTTTCAAATGATTGGCTTTAGATAAACCTATGTCCTTACGCAAAATATAGTGTGTAACTTAGGCTTTAATTTTTAATAAAAAGATCAATTAAATTCGACAAGTATAACAAGAGATATGGACAATTGACTGAAAATTTCTGCAATGCGAGGTAACATTACGCAGGCACTAATGCATGTAGAAGCTACATGATGATTTGGTATAAAATGCAGGGATCAAATGAAACTTTCAACTCTTAAACATTTGGGTATGAAGAGCACGAATATGGGTTATAGGCATCACAAAACTTTAGTTATTCAAATTGGCGGCCATTCAAAATGGTGGCTATCGCCAATTCTCAATGTTACGGGATTTTGATGGTTCCTTTTTTTAAATGAAAATTCATTTCTTTGCCTTCAATTTTATTAACAGCAACATATCCATAAATATAATAGAGATGTATTGTTAAATTTAAAAATGTGCATTCTAACCTAAATTATTTTATTTAATATTTACTTAAGTATATTTAGTTTTGGTTTATTCAGTTAAATTAAAAAATAACAAAAAATGTTTATTATTTTGTTATTTAAGATCTTATTAAGAAGCGATATTTTTTTAGATTAAAAAAATATTTACTTTCAAAATGCTGCTGGGCCGCCGTAGGTTAATGGTTTAGCGCTCACCTCTAATGCTAAGGGTGGTCGGTTCGACCCCTATTCCTGCTATATGGACTTCGTGGTGGATTAACACCATATGTGTGTCTCTCCCGTTTCCTCCCAGTTTCTTTATCCCAACAATTCATCTCATCATCCATCCTGTCTGACCGAAAGTTGCCTAAAGATCTTAAAATTAAATTCAAAAGACGCTTCTTTTAATATATACTTTTATTTGAGGAAAAGGGCAATAATATCCAATAATCTGGACCTTAGAAATCACTACTAATAAAACGTTTGGTTTTCAGTTGTACTGTACAAACAGGTTAACGCAAGTAAGTGCATTGTGATGGGCGTTAGAAACTAACTGAAAGTACATAATCTTGGCCAAAGTGTCTTAGAAATTTATTACGAAGTGGCACCAGTTGTAATATGATTCCATTCAGGTCAGGCTGTGACAGTGTAAATGCATTTGCAGGACATAGAAAGATTAAAAGGTTTTCTGGAACAGCACAAAATAATGTCACAACATTTAGGAGCATAGGAATCGAGTGAACTGCTCCGGATGAGCTATTCAAGAAAACATAAATTGGAAGTGCCAAGGAGCTGCGATGAAATTATTTACATCCAAAGGCGGGTGAAGTCGACTGCTGCTAATAACCATCATGCAAGGATACATTGGAACGCGCAAATTTCCAGATAGGGATTTAGATACGAAGACTTGGAAAATACTCTTAAGTATATCAGAGGCTGAAGAGTATGAATGGAGAAAGTACAGTGAAGGAAAGCTATGCATAAATTTGATCGCCGGAGCATTTGCACCAGAAACTGTTGTACTTGCCATCCTGTGTTGCAGTTGTTACAGAAATACGCACTAATTGCTCTGGTTCAGATTATTAATTAGCGTATTATTCTGTTCTTCAAATAGAAGCAGTGTCTTTTGGAAAAGCATTCATTTATCTAAAAATAGTACTTTTCTAACATTTTTTATAAAATATTATGCAAATTTAAATAAGAAAATATTATGCATAAAATTTTGTCTTTCCTCCTTTTTTGAATATAAACTTTCGCGTAAACCTAAAATCTGCCTGATTCAAAAATTTAATAAACATGATTTCGGGTAAAATTCACATTTTTATATTTAACTGAAAAAATATTAGATTTATGAAGATATTGCTTATTGAACTCAATGAAAGTATTTTTCATTTTAAAAAGGAAGCATGGAAATCGGATAACTTAGAGACGATATATGCGATTCGGATATACGTGCCATTGAAAATTATCGATAGCCACCATTTTGAATTGCAGCCATCTAGGATGGCTACATTTTAGGAATATCTATCACCTATTTTCGTGCTCTATACGTGCCAGTGTACAAGTGTTGAAAGTTTCATCTGGTGCCTCTGTTTTATACCTAATCTTCATGTAGCTTCTACACGCATAAGTGTCTCCATAAGGCTAACTCGTACTGCAGAAATGTTCAAAGAATTGTCCATACCTCTGGTTATACTTGTCGGATTTAATTGTTTTGTTTTTTTTTAAATTAAAGCCTAAGTTACACGCTATATATTATGTAAGGACATAGGTTTATGTAAAACCAGCCGTTTCAAAGTTAAATATTAAATAAGACAATATTTTAAGCTAAAATGAAACATTTTACATTTAACTGAAAAACTATTAGATTTACGAAAATATTGCTAATACACATAAATGTAGCCAATAAAAATAGCTACCATTAGAAAAAAGACTGATCGAAATCGGATAACTCGTAGTCGAGATATGTTGATTTTAATAAATAGTGTCGGCCGCCATTTTGAATTGCTGCCATCTTAGATAGTTACCTTTTTGGAATGTCTATCACGTATTTTCGTGCTCCATACATGCCAGTGTACAAGTGATGAAAGTTTCATCTGGTACCTCCATTTTATACCAACAACTTGTCTGGCACAAGGACTATTACCCAAGAACGGGAAATCTGTCTTTTACCTAATTACTACTAATACAGTGAATGCATTGAATACATAACTCCATATGTAATTGATGGAATGACAAACATAAAAATTAAAATAACAAGGGATTTAAAATATTTGCTGTGATATGTAACAATTTATTTTCTATGAGGAGTACTGGACCAAGTTGAAGCGCGAGTCTTCATGTTTATTCTATCTTAAATCCATGAGAACCAGGGAATCCGAAGAACTTATGCACATATTACAGATTCTACAGCCATACCTGCTCTTATGAAAACGTTTTTGTACTCTAATAAAAATTAACGAAAATTTCAAACTTGCTTAGCGAATTGGACCCATACGAAGTCCAGTCAGAAAGTCCCGCATATTTCGTTTTACATCAGTGGAGTGACATGTGATGAACCTTAATTCTGCAAAATTGTTCACCAGTTATGTTCACACACCCCTCATTGTTAGGCGGAAACAAACCAGAAGCTGATGTCCGAATAATCCCTCATTTGCAATTTAATATCACGTTTGGATAACAACTAACTACTGTACTGTCCAACGATACAGATGTGCTTGTCATTTTGTTACACTTCTGGAATTTGATGTCAACGAGTGGACAAAATTAACTTTGGATGAGAACTGGTGTGGATAATATTACACAAATTCCCTTGCATATGCTTGATTGCAATGTGAAGGAAATTTGTTTCGTTTCTCATGCCTTTCATATACTAACAGGTAGCAATTACACTAGCAACTTTGGTACAGAATCAGCAGTTCACAAAAGCAGTTTTCGTGCTTATCTTAAGAAAAATGGAAGGAAATTGAACAACGAACAATTTGAAATCACAATATCCCAAGAGAAGGAATTTCTTATTCAAATTCTGAAGCCAGGATCTAACTGTAAAACTTAGATGACTGTATTATCACTCAAAGACTGTTTCACTCAGAGCATTGTTCTTTAATTGTTTTAAAAGTAATTAAAAATCGGTTGAATACTTACAGAGATAACACAATTCAAAAGTCGACCAAAGTGTCATTTTTATGGCCGCCATCCTGGAGATATCGTGAATCAAAAACAACCAGAATTTCTGTAGTCTATGAGGCATACTTGAACAAAATATAATACGTCACTTTTCTTATATGAGAATCCCACTGTCAATCTTCATATAATGAACAAAAAGTTATCGAAACAAACCAGCATTATATCACTAATTGTTCATTGCCCTTTGTATAAATAAATTACCTTTGCAAAACATGAAAAAGATACATCATAAGTTTTCCGACAATTCAATTCGTCGAAAATGTAGCTGATTGAGAAGGACTGAATGTTTTCATACTAGGAACCACATCGGTGACGTGAACCAGATTCAACGTTATTTTCTTCCATTTCTTGCGTAACGACATTTGCCACAAGTTTTACTTATGATGCTTCAGTCTCCTTACAAGTAGTCGGCAAAGACAATTTACTTTGTACTCAAATGTTTAATAGCAGTCCTTGCCTGGAAATGTTTGAAATATGTACTCGTTCTTTTCACTAGTGTGTTTCTAGTGAAGACAAATGTTTTATAATGCGTCCGTATAGCTTTCCTCAGTCTTAAGAATTGTAATAATCAAAACAGATAAGTAGAGACTGATTAAAGACTTGACTTCAGTGACAACGATTTATTTAACAGTTTCCAATGTGAAGACTGGTCCTTCTTTATTTGGTTAGCTTCTTCCATTTAAAATTTAACGCTACTTTATAATGGAGTTTCACCCACTTCGTGCACCAGACATGAAGTAAACCCTATGAAAAGAATTTCCCTTCGCCAAAGAGTGTAATCCAAGTGGTATGGTTCATTTCGAGTTGGAATAACTGTAAAAGATAAAGGCAGTGAAAACTAGAAAAGGAACGAAGTTTGTTCCTAATAATATAAAAAGCCCGTAGGACGACTGAAAATGGAAAGGACTATACAGGGATTTACTATCAGAAGTCTGACGAAGCTGCTCGGTGGAAGGCGAAAAGTGCTTACGTAACACCAAACCTCCTTTTTGATTATACCAGCTACATGCGCAATGATAGCGCAGAAGAAAAACTTTCCCATGATCGAAGATGCTCGCGACGGGTTTCGCGAACTATACATTTTCGACCTACAACGATAAGCGAATAATCCCACCTGCGCTATTATTTGAGATAAAACGATCTTTCCATTTATCGAAGCTGAAAAGGAATTAATACACACAATAAAACAATGGTTACAACTACTATTATACACAACGTGAATACCATGATTATTGGCAATCACCAGTTAAACACAAGAAAATGGCAATAATATTTTAATGCACTAGATGTATTATTTACGTAAAATGTAGTTTCACAGATTTAGAGATGAACAATCAAATTAGAACAAATGTATCTATCACAATGTTTATTCAACACTATTATTCAAGACAATACGAAAGGATGGTGGGCTTTTCTTTTTATTGAAACATAAACAAATTACCAAGTATCATTAATACCCATCAAAAGCCATATATTAACAGCAAAATGAAATATATCGAGCCAATTTGTACAACATAAACTCGTCTTTCATAGCGTATAACGTTACAAGTTTTCTGAATAATGCTACAACCGTAACGCCAAACAATCCTATGATCATAAAACGCCTGCAGAATATTACACATAAATACGAATATATTTTTTATGATTCTACCAGTATTGAACGCTATTTATTTTCTTAATTGTTAATACAATATCATTGTATTTGTTAAGCCTTTATTACTTGCAAAATTAATAGGTAACCAGTTTCTCAGGGATACTTTTATTTCACAATTAATGTATATAGGTACAAAATTCGCAGACAACTGACTATACCACTACCACCTAAATAAGATTGCTAAGAACCAACTGTGCCAGAAATAAAGACAAATTACTCCCGATCTTGTATTATGATCCGTAAATCAAAGCAGAATACGTACCGACAAATTATGGATAACTTAACAATTAACCAATTAGAAACTTATGTGTCATCAATAAAGTTAATATTTATAGATACTAAAAAAAGTCGAAATAGGCAGGTAAAAATGCATTAAAACAAATCAAAATAGGCATCAAAAGCTGAAATAGAGAGTTAAATAGGCTGTTATTTTTTTTCTCAAATGTAGACACTGATTTCAAAACAATAAACATATATACCGAGCCACTGTAGCTCAGTGGTAGAGCGTTGGCGTAGCGTTCGGGAGGCCGTAGGTTCGATCCCAGCGACTGACCATTCTGACTGAGTTTTTCCAGTGTATTTCTTCAGTCACGCCAGGAAAATGCAGGGATGCCACCTTCAACATAGGCCCTGACCGCACCTTCCCCAGTCTTTCCCCTGCCTTATCCTGGCTTGAATATCAGATGCCTAAAGGCCATAATTAAAATTCAATAAAAACATACAATTGCTACTAATGTACTCTGTTTAACAACTTTGTTTTGAACGAACTGGGAAAATACAATTGGAAAATGACTAAAATACAGTGTTTTAATCAATTATTATTTATTTATTGTGGCAACAATGAGTCAAAAGATAGTATGACAATTTTCTACATGAAGTAAAAATGGTAATTTGTCACGATGTACTTTTTCAAGTCCTCAACGGTGAATGAAATCCTCCGGGTCTGAGAATATATGCTTGAACCTGGAATATTTCGGATTTTTTTTTTCTTTTTGCAATGTTGAAACAAACTCTTATATAGTGTTTGTCCTCTGTTTCCTATCAAATTCTTTGCGCTTTGGTTCACGTATGTCATATCGTGCAACTACTTACAAGGAACCTGTCTCCGGTGGGACACAAGAATCTGCATGAAACTTCCACAGTGTATTGATGATGTGCTCAAATAAACACTCTTATTGTACTACGTTTCGGAGATTCCCGGCACATGAGTTACAGGACTTCAAAAGTTTCTAAATTTTGCCCTGAATACCTGAAAAGCAGGTAACACTTCATACATTTTTGCTGAAGTAATGCATTTGCTATTCACTTTTATATAAAAGATTGCCCTGAGGGTAATTTAAATGTTAGATTAACGGTACTGATGAATTGATTGCTTTGATCCCTGCCAAATGCGAATATTATATAAATACAGAGTGACGCCAAAGGAAAGTTCCCATCTCGTTAGTTTCATAACAAATTGATTTTCAGGAGGAATCTCGACACACCTCCCATTTAATTTCAGAGGGAATGTTTCACTGTAGTCAATCATTGCATGCTATCCCATTTTATCTTGATCTAGCGGGAAAAAGTGAAATTTTCTTAAATGACAACATGAGTCAAGTAACACATCATTTCAGTTGTCTTTAGGTTCTACTCAGTGGCGCCCATTCATTTCGAAAGAGGTCATGCAAGCCTTACCTCAGCAGGACCCACCCCCCTTTAGGTTGACCCACCCCAAGAAAAGACAGTGTATTTTCAAATGCTGCATTTCGTAGGTATTCTTTAATTTTAGAAAGGAAATGTATTTATTGTTAAGGGTCACAAAATTTATTCACAGCAGAAAAAAATAACTAAAATATCTAGAGGTACACTGATTGGTGGATTCGCCGCGTCTAAGCGTACATCATAGTTCGTAACACTAACATTTGTGTTAGTAAAGGGAAAATAAAAATGTGAGTGGACACCAGACTGAATTGGTG
Organism: Lepisma saccharinum; assembly: GCA_022664845.1. Classification (NCBI taxonomy): domain Eukaryota; kingdom Metazoa; phylum Arthropoda; class Insecta; order Zygentoma; family Lepismatidae; genus Lepisma; species Lepisma saccharinum. Next base: position 5,605 of record JAGDQP010004681.1, on the reverse strand, counting down.
CTGTATGACACACCATGTCGACCAGTTAGATATGTAACAAATGTGAATTTTAAGAGTACTCAACATTTGTAGCATTTCACATATCAGTGTCACTAAATAATCAGTTTTGTCGTAATCACCATCCCTTAAGGAGCAAACATATCAACCACTTTTTTCATAATCAATTGAGATGTCCCTATTCGCTGGCAATTATTAGCAAACCGTCTATTCGGTCCCTCCTATTCTCACTGTACATATAAAATCAGTTTCAACTTAAGTGACCTCTCAGTGGATACATTCGTTATTGGCAAGCGACAGAAAACTTCAGAAGATAATTCAGGTTTAGGAAAACAGTTTTCAGTTTTAACTTGCAAAATATTTTGGCAACT
>JAGDQP010004680.1:57074-75853 GCA_022664845.1 Lepisma saccharinum | reverse complement strand
ACTTTTTATGACTTTCATGACAAATTACTCAATTTCATTATTTTTTTATGACTTTCATGACAAATTACTCAATTTCACTACTTTTTATGACTTCCATGACCAATGACTCAATTTCATTCCTTTTTATGACTTTCATGATCTGTAGACACTCTGTTAAGGCCTGTGATTACCAAAGTGTGGCCAAAAGAACCAGTTAAATAAGGTAACTTAAAAAAATAACACCTGATAATGACTACATACGTAGTTCAAACGTTGTGTGTGATGTGTTAAAAATGTGAATTTAATAATAAATCGAAGAAAAGTGTCACAATTCAAAAGAATACAATTGTGCGGAAGCAAAAGAAGGCTTACTTCAGAACATATATACAAAATCCGCCAAATACTTATGCTTCTTACCGGCCACCGATGTGATATGTTTGTCAAAGGAGGATGGTTTTCAAATGCTTTTGAGGAAAAGAACAAACGAAATGGAAATTTTTTGAGTTGACATTTTTCTTGCAAATATGCGAAATTGCGTATCTAACACCGGGCCATGAAAGTATGATTTCTGTTAAAAAGGTTATGTAAATTTGTATGGTTTAATAACAGAAGTACAACCAACCACGGTAGGCGTACGGTATGGGCTACAGAAATTTACAGAAAATGCTAAAACGCTAGAATTAACGACATTGATATAATACACTCATTCAGATCTTAATTACAAAGTTAACAAAGCAATGAGCAGTACAACTTACCTGATCCTGAACATCAGCGTCGCACAACTCCAGACAAAGTAAATTTTCAAATGGTTTAAATAAGGCCTCATTGAAATGAAAATGTGGCAATTCGGACTGATCATTCAACAAGGCGTTCACCGTATCATGAATGCACGTGATAGCTTTCTTGGAGATCTCATGATCCTTATGACAAGCAGCCTGGAAAATAATAAACGGATTTCATCAAGAAAATATACTTAAATATGATACATTTTGTAACGATTTCCCACATTTTAAGTGTTAGGAAACTATGACTAGCGATTTACATTCTCACCGAGTGTGTACCTTCCAAACATAGCACCTACTAGTTAAAGGACCATGTTCGAGTTTAAATCAGTGGCAGTGTGTAGATAAGATCGCACTCCTCAGATACCAAAGAAAGGTGCAGCTTTTTTTTTTTTTTTTTCAAAAAGTTTGCGGCAACAAATGAAAAAGTTTTTAGAAAAGTTGACATGACAAATGAGAATGTTTGCCTAAAATCTAAAACAAAGTTCCTAGTTAGCACTTGGAAAATGTATAACAAATTCTCCTCGTAATAGTGGTGGAACTTTCGAAAATATATGCCATCTATACTTCGGCAAGTCCTTGCTTCATGTTTAGTAAATTAACTTGGAAGATTGGGACAATAAGCTGTGCTGTAGATATGAAAAGTTTTTAATCTCCAAGTGGGTGGATTCCAAAACAGCTCTCCCAGTCTGAAGTCCGACGTCTTGCCAAACACAGCATGACACCGCTTACAACTTTTATTACCGAACTGTAACTAGCCGGCCATAGCTCAGTTGGTTTGCGGTTGGAGGGTCTTAGGATCAATCCCAACAGTCAGTTATCCTGACAGATATTTTACTATTCTTTTCTCCCTGTCACACTAGGCTTATGCCGCGGTGGTACCTTCGAACTAGGTCCTAGCTGACTCCCTTTCCACACTCTCTCCCTTATCCTATCTCGGCCTGAGCCAAACTTACCTAAAGGCCAAAAATTAAAAAAAATATCATAACTTTACCAAAATGGCGAAACAAAAACAGAAAACGTAACGACGATGGACGAAACGAAACAGAATGGTTATGAACACAGCATTACGTAATGGTGCTGTTACAGCAGTATCAATAATAGTAGTCACAATATCTTAAGCTTAATGTCAAGCAACGATCTTCAACAATAGATGGCAGCACTACATCCGTATATGTCTACTGTATTTTTATCGTTGCATGAAATTTCAATGCTACTCCTACAAATTCAAGCCTAGAGAGTTCTAACTTTCAGGGAAGAAAGTTCATAACCAATTCAAGAGTTCGATCAATGCTGATTTGTTATTTTTGTTTTTCTTCATTGTTGAAACCGTTTGATTGAGGGAGGGAGGGAGGGAGGGAGGGAGAAAGAAAGAAAGAAAGAAAGAAAGAAAGAGTAGATCTCACTAGCAAGGAAGAATTAGGATGCAGTGCAAGGTTGAATATCAGTATTAACCATTTGAAGAGAATGTTGAGAGTCTTGAAAGGGGAAACCAATGATAAGGACACCACACAAGATTATGAGATGGATAGTTTGAGGCTTCAGGGGACATCAGATAAAAGTCATGAAACAAAGTGATATACAGAAGGTAGGAATGAGGAAAAGTAAAGAGAAGTTGTCAATTAAGCAAAACAAGAAAAGGAAAAGGGAGAAAGCATAAGAAAAAGTATGGTGGAAGAAAGATATACAACAGGGTGTTAAAGGAAAAGTAAAGAAGAAAAGAGGAAGTAATCTTAAGACTCGTCATTTTCGAAAATCTAGAAAACCTAAGAAAAAAGTTCAAATTCCTAAGCCATTGTCTGGAAAACCACTGAAATTGGATTTCAATATACAAACTGAAGTAGGAAGTGATGGAAGAAATCAAGGTAAGGTGTTTATCAGATATGGAGGAGGTGGAAATGAAGATCCAATTACTGGATACAGTACCATCATATTTGATGAATAGATTTGGTTAAGAATATATTAAGGTGATTGCAGGGAGAACTGGTGTGAAAAGTGTCAAGGAAGTGAAAAGAGAAAAGAAGAGAATAAAAACGACGATTAAAGGAATATTTTGCAATGGAGGAGACATATAAACAGTGGAATCATAGAAAATCAGAGATACGAGCAAAAGCAGCAAGGTTGTGGAGTACACGTTATTGGAAAAGGATCTGGAAGAATGAAAAATTGGAAATGTTATGGTACAGACAAACAATAGACAAATTGATAAGAAGGATGCAAATATTTGGTGAAGAAGAGGCGAATGAGAAGAAAGAAATGGGTTTCTTCAAAGTTGTCGGAGGAGTATGAAGTAACTGTAGACAAGGAAGTAGATTTATGTGAAATGCATCAAAGTAGTAATGTTATCGGAATTATGGACTAACGGATATGATGCTATAGACTTGTGAAAATCTAAAGAAATATCATGAGATAAAATGAGATTATATGAATTACTACAAATATATTGATGAATTGTGTGATTGTTGTTGGTGTGATATATAAGAGTTTAATGGTGATGAGTGGCTATGTATGAGCTGAGTGAATGATGATTGTTAATTGTCATTTAATATGGTAATATTGTGTTATGATTCGAATAAGAGAGGCACAGATCATAATGATAATATTAATGATAAGAAAAAAAATGAAAACAAATGGTTAAAAGCGAGCGCGCGGACGGGAGGAAAAAAGAGAGAGAGAGAGAGAGGAGAGAGAGAGGAGAGAGAGAGAGAGAATATTCAAATGGTGCAGCTGTGCGGTCAATTCCTTTGGAATCCCATTACATTCGAAACATGATATCTTTAGTAACAACCTATACCTAATAAAGTGCACCAAAGCTATACCGTAGTGGTGACACAAATGAGCATGTAGAGAAACGATCCACAATTGCTGCGGCGCTTTTCAGCAGCCTGGGCAATGCGAACAATTCCTCCACTACGTCTAGCTATAAAGAAGACGGAGAATGATCACCATAAAAATAGTTTATTCAATAGAGGATTAAAATATACAAGAACATCATTACCTCTCTTGATTACCTCTGCATCTTGTACCCGACATGTACTACTTCCGTACCTAGTACATATATTGATCTGGCATACTTGAGACTTTACCCGCTCTGATTACATTCAAAGACTTAATGTCTATTAAGTTCGGAACTGTTAGTTATCTCTTTTAAATCCAGTGCCACGGATTTCACATTTCACTTTACAATGAAACAAAATATAAAAAAGTTGCTCGCTTCGCTTTTGCAGCGACAAAAGTACAGCCATCTAGCGAGCACCTCGCGAAACTCTTACTATAACATGTGGGGTATAACAAGGTCATTACATAGTGAATGCAATCAAATGGAAGGAAAATATATGAATTGGAGAAAGATAAGAGTTTTAATTTATTATTTTGAGGTTTAAAGAAGTTAATGACATTGTTGTTGGTTTTGAAATTAATCAGAATTTTATTTAAATGAATTTGATATTTACTATTGTTTGAAAATTATAATTTAATTCGGAATATTACGATTTTGAGGATCTGTATTGTTATGAAGAAACCAGAAGTTTTTTTATATAATATTGGTAAAAGTAATCGTCACATATATTTGCAACTTGTTTGTTTTAGCTATGGGATTTTATAGTTGAGAATCTTAAAATAGACGACGGAAGTAATGAATTTTTATATATTAAAGAGAGGAAAGATTAATTTTGGGAACATTGAGTTGTGTAATTTAATTATATTTAATATGAAGATAAAATTGCTAAAACGAAATAATTAAGTTAAGTCAGAAATGTTAGGAAATTAACTAGAAAAGACGAAACATCATGAATGTATAATTGGCAATGTTACTTGAGAAAGCATGTTAGGGTTTTGTAGAAAGTTCCAATTTGATATCAATAAATCGACTGATTTTGCCTTTGTTTCTATAACCAAGTTTTATTTACTCCGCTCTTAGTTAGATGTGGCACAGTTGCACCGCCGCAAGGCTCTATTGGTTCTTGTCCATTAAGTAGCTTGTCCTGATGAGAGATTTTACGAAGGGAAAAGCACTGTGCTCGTCACAAGGAAAGATTTACTAAACAGACTTGGAGCAGTTACATTCTATTCTCTCCGGAATAACTTTTTAGTCAGGTTACTGCCTCATATTGTTATAGAGGAATCTACGGTTTCTGGTTTTAGATACCCTGAGATGTCTTATGAAGAGGAAAACTAAATGAGCTAGCTGGTAATCCAGTATTAAAGAATGTACGTTACTCCGAAGCATTTTTACTATTACTAATACTACTACTACTACGATAAATATAAAAGAACATAAAAATCTCTTATTTCATCCTATTCGGCTGTATTTATTCCTTGACAATGAAATCTTTATGCTGCAAAACGTGCTAATGTGGCACACCCACAATTTCTTCAAAGGATCTTTCTTCATGTTTTGATAAAAGAAATCACTTTCAGAAGTTTGTCGGTGTAGTTTAAAAAACACGCTGTATATATATTATTTATGTGATATAAGATTCCCTTTTATAGGGACATAGTCTTTGATTTGCGCTGATATTTAACTACCATTTCCATTGCGAACAAGACTTGCATACAGACTAACGACGAAATATCCAAAGTAAAAAAAAAAAAAAGGTAAAGGCACATGGGGGATATGGAGGTAGCGCACCACATTTTCTTGACCTACGGTACGAAGTGAGGTGGGGTGGTCAGTCCCACGCTCGACCGCCTTTAACTTCCCAAGGACACTCTGGTACTCAATTTGATAGGAGGCTGAGAACACTGTGAGAAGTAGAGTAAAAATTCTTCTGCTCAATATACCTGTGTATGGAAGTCCTGAAGCACGCCACAGAAAATTTCAAACAAGATTTGAAATTCTTCCGTATCCTATTCTTACCCTCTAGGACAGTGGTTCTTAACCTTTTTGAGTCACGGGCCCCTTTTAAAGATCTGTTGAAAATTATGGACCTCCTCGCACGACATATTAACATAAACACAACTTTGCATGCAATGTATACATTGTGCATGCTATATATAATTTATTAAAAAGACATATACGTAATTTACAATTAGAAATAATCTGTTACTATGAGAGTGAATTGAATTCTTAATTATTTAGGCAGCTAAGGCTCAGGCCGGGATACGGGAGAGGAAAGGATTCGGGAAGGTATCAGCCAGGGCCTATGAATAACCTCAGTCAAAATGGTCGGGGACTGGAATCGAACCCACGAACTCCCGAATGCTACGCCAAAGCTCTACCACTGAGCTACGGCGGCTCGGTGTCACTATGATTGTGTTTCAGTATCTGATTCGTGAACCTGTGACAGATTTCGTTCAGAAAAATCACGCCCGAAGCAAACTTGAAGCAACTGCAAGTAGACCGATTGACAACACTTCCACACGAGTGAACATACATGTTATTTTCCTTCGACTTTCAGACCTCTGAAACTCATTCATAGACTACTTAGGGGTTCCTAAACCCTTTGTTAAGAACCAATTCTCTAGGAAATTCTTACGAATCATTACGGTTAACGTAAAGCAACGATCTCCAACAAACGATGACAGCACTACCTCCGTATATGTCTAATGTATTTTTATCGTTGCACGAAATTTCAATGCTGCTCCTACAAATTCAAGCCTAGAGAGTTCTAACTTTCAGGGAAGAAAGTTCATAACCAATTCAAGAGTTCAATCAATGCCGATTTTTAATTTTCTTTTTTGTTCATTGTTGAAAGAGCTTAAATTGTTACAGAGTTTTCTATTCACAACAACAATCAAGCGATTTCAACAATGAAGAAGAAAAACGAAAATAAAAAATCGGTATTGACCAAACTCTTGAATTGGTTATGAACTTTTTTCCCTGAAAGTTAGAACTCTCTAGGTTTGAATTTTCGTGTAACGATAAAAATACATTAGACATATACGGAGGTAGTGCTGCCATCTTTTGTTGGAGATCGTACACTGACCTTCAATGAAGGTAAACATCCACACTCATCATGACTCAACAGAAAAAAAATCTTCCTTTTCTTTGAATTGAATTTATTTTAAGGCCTTAGGCAACTATGGCTCAGGCCGTATGGATGATGATGGGATAAATTGGTGGAATGAAGAAAGTGGGAGGAAGCGGGAGCACCCCGAGAAAACCCACGCACACGGTGTTTGTCCACCAGAAAACTCACATGGCATGAGCAGGGATCGATCCGACTACCCCTAGCACAAGAGGTGAGCGCTCTACCAACTGAGCCACCATGGCCCCTCCTTTTCTTTGACAAATTCGCCCCAGTGCTTTGCTTCTCAACTACAATTTGTACACTGGTGGATACAGAGTACTTTGTGATCGATATATTGACGGCACATGAAACAGTACAATGAAATAAATCGTCATTAATTAAATATCATTCAATTTACGTACCACTGAATCACTATAAAATTTGTTATGAGTAATTAAAAGAAAATTTACCTCCATAAAATGCGGCCCAACAACCGACCACACTTTCATACTGTGGATCAAAGGTCTCCCACTTCTGACACACTTCAACATAACGTCGCCTATCCGATTAAGCAGTAACATGTTACCACTAAGAGCAGATTTCTTGTCTTTAACAAAAGGCTGTTTCCACCAGAACTTAGCAGCTGGTGAGGCTCGGCTTACATGTTGGGAGAAGAGCTGTGATTGACTAGCACAACACAGTTCCTGAAGAAAACTGATCAAGGCTTGGAGATTTAGCTTCATTGCGGCATCGTCGAACAACCTGTAATAAATATTAACATAGCTTAAGTAAAGTGTCACATTTAAAGATTAGTTTTCATATATTTAAAGAAAACATTTCAATAATCAATTTAAGTATAGCATGCCGAGACACGTAGCATAGCCTTACCATAGTACTCGTATCAAATCCTCTCATAGTATTAGCATAGACCTCATAATAGATAGACTTATCACGCTTCCCCATTTCTGGCTGCGCTAAAATTAATGAGTTTTTTTTGTTCAGAGCACGCGATTTTGAATCCATCCGCTAGATAGCTCTGTTATAGACCTCATAGTAGAATATGATGTCTTTGGCAGAGCTACCTAGCGGATGGATTCAAAATCACGTGCTCTGAACAAAAGCTCGTTAGTTTTAGCGCAGCCAGAAATGGGGAAGCGTGATAAGTCTATCTATTATGAGGTCTATGGTATTAGTATCCTTTTTATTGGATTGGATACGAGAACCAAGGTAAGACAATGTTACAACAGTTTACGCAAATTATGACAAGATTATAATCTAGATGGCATTCTTTATGTGTAGTACTGGAAATGCCATGATGTACTATCGGCGCCAAAAGTAAGTATGAAGCATTAAACCAGTACTGTGCTCTTTCTCCCCTTCTCTCTATCTTCTTATACACACAAACAATGCAAACTTTTACGTTCTCCTATGCTTATGCAACCCATTCGACTTGGATTGCAACTGGGATGCGTGTTTGAGCGTGAAATCTAGGTGGATACTAACTTTTGGAGCCGATAGTACCTTGAAGTACGACTTGAGCAGATTTTCTCCTCCTTTCTTCGCCAATGCACAGAGGAAATATACTAGTGTCGAAACAGTCGAAGCCTTAGAATGCTGTCAAGTCTGAAAGCATAAAGTTTCAAATTGATGGGTCGATACCACGACTTCCGGAAACTCGATACAAATACTTATCTTTCACCTTCGATACTTTCTTCTACAATGTAAATCAAACATGCGATAATTTAACTCTGATACTTTATTAAAGCACTTAAATATTCTAAATTAAATATTTACATTACGACATCAAAGTACCTAGAATTGCAGTATTTCACCCTCCCACTTAAGAAATAATAATAATGGTAAGTGGTGGTCTCCAACGCAAATAAGTCTGAACTGCTTTTTAAAAATTGTCAGTTGCTAATATTAATCCCTTGTCAGAATTGTGCTTATTCACGTAGGTCGGTACTTTAGGGATTATTGAACTTACTGGCGTCGACTTGGAAGTCTGAATTATCTTGTAGGAGCATTATAAACCACTTCAGAGACAGTCATATCCAGACAATGATGACCGGATAGCAAGTACCGTATTTACGCGATTGTATGACGCACTTTTCTTTTGATTTTTTTCTTCCACAAAATCTAGGTGCGTCTAAGATTTGAGTTTTCCATACCCAAATTCAAACCACAAGTCTTTAATCCAAAACATACTGAAAATATGATTAACACGAAAAGCGCTTAGGATTTAATTTCCTCCTACCGAATTTTAATACAAGTGTGTTTATTTTGGTTGAAACACAATAAGAAAACAAACAAAAATAAATCCTTTTTGTTTTAATAACGGTTGTAAACTTCGGCTGCGATACTGACCTTAACATTACTCCTTGGGCCGAGAACTTAATTGGGATGCCTCTCAGTAAGTTCGTTTAAGTTCATTTCTTTTATATTCTGTGTTTTTACCATCTTAAATATTAGTATAGTACATTATTTTCTACCATCACCAACAAAACTCGGAGTGTGTCTTGGAATCGCACAAATACGGTTTATTTATTTGATATGTACAAAATACAGTAACCAAATTCTTTCCTTTTCTCCCGGTCTTGGTCTTTGCTTATATCACGCATATCTGGATAGTCACTAACGGCACTGAAAATATAGCCACGGCTGAGAATATTTTCATTTCACTGTCTTATAATTATTTCGATCGCAACATCGCTCAATCAAAAATACAAGAAACAAAAGCTTCGTACGAACCAAGAGACAGGATACTTGACAATGGACAAGAAAACAATTATCCGTTATTCCTGAAGCATGAGATGGTGTCCAAGAATTGGACATGAATACATTCTCAATTACAGAACGTTAAGCCATTTGGTATTTTATATTCATCTACGATCTTTTCCTCCAACATATGTAACTAGTGAACATCCCTCGAAGTATTTCATCTTTTGGAAACCCGGCAAGCTTTGGCTCAGAGATGAAAACTAGAATCCATAGCTACACGATTATTTCATAGAAAGGGTATCAGTATGAAATAAAAGTTATCGAGTTCTTTATTTGAATTATCGACCGATAATAAGGTATCGAGAACCCACATCTGATTTCAAAACAACATTTACAACAGAGGAACCAGCAAAATTTAAATGGAACATTCTGAAATTAGAATTAGCATAAATTGGCAGGGTAAAACTAATAGGATTATTTGAAATAATATGTACAAATTACAGGATGCACAGAGAAACTGATCATTACATGGGCGGGGTATCAAGCCCAGGTCTTCTGACTGTCACTCTGATTCATACGATATTCTGTCCACAGGTTTATGGCGGGTGAGCCATATCCAATAAATAACTTCAGACGCGATCGGAGAGCTTCGTTTTCGTTCGTGTTTTCCTCTTAGAAAATTGTCGTCTGCTTCCCCAAACCTGCGTGACTTGTGCAGAACATGCATGAAATAAACACTACAACATTGTCGCATCTACGTTCGACAGTTTCAGCTCACTGTGACAGATTGAAACTGCAGTCTCGTTGTTGCTAATTTTTACATGAAAAACATTACTGGTTCTCGAAGACCGAATACTGTTTTTAAATTTTAACTTTACAATGATATATCATATTTTTCTGTGTCACGTATGGAGCTAAATTCATTGTTTTCTTTTAAGCTGTAGCAGGCATATAAATCGCTGCCGGACAATAATAATATAAACTCTAAATTTGTCAATTCTGAGTTATTTACATATTCGGACTCCTGAAACTACACTCTATCCGGCAATAAAACTCCGTATCTCCTCTACAAGCCACGTGTGAGCGCGATTATCAGTATTTCACAATCCCTGTTAATATTTGTATCTGTCCTCAATACTGGCACCACTATATATTACCACAATATAGTAACACATGAATTACTCGTTAATTATTTTTTTACGTTCATCTTGCGTGAAACTTGGCAACAATGCTCCAAGGATAAGACTCACACTTCTACCGCTTAAAGAACACTAAACTCCTATTTGCTACTTGCCCTCTTACAGAATCAATGACCCAAAAATTTGTTCCTCTCATTGGCTGCCCTGCAGTGTTGGGTAGTACCTAGGTACAAAACACGTACCTAGGTACATTTTAGTTGCACTACCTAGTACCTGTAACTAGGTACTTTTTTGTTGTTGCCCAAAATAATCAACTGATTCATTTCCAATATATGCTTCATTTGTGAGCATAAAACTTAGAAACTTTTTACTCCATCGCTGGCGATTTCTTCGAACTTTTAAAAGTAAAAGCCTTTCCAAAATTTCGGAAGTTAAAAAGAGGCGCAAAAAATCTTTATCGGCAGGGAACGTTGACTGAATGCAGGTACAGCCATATTTAAAAAACAAAATATACGACTAGTTTCTACTTTTGGAACACTGTTTAAAGGTTTAATATACCCTGGATTCATCTGTTTCGTTTAATTTTCTACTAACTGAAAGGTACATCTTGACATACTGAAAAAAGACTAACTGGTTATTGGACGTTTGATGCAATGTTTCTTTTGTAATCCTCTTAGGAATAAACTACCATTTATGGATCATAAAAGCTTCACAGACGTGAACTACTTTTAACAGACACATGTATTTGAACTTCTATTTTCTGGGACCTTGGATCAGCACCAGGGAGGCACAAAGCTTCGAAACCTACTGTCGACCACACTAACCTAGCTTTTCCAAGGATTTTCTTAGTTTTATCAGTCGAATCTTGACATAATATCTAGACAAAAGGTCATAGCTGCTAACTTAACCCTCCCTGTACTCGGAAGAGTACACCACGAAGGACGCCATCCCTCTAACATATGACGGGCTTATCCCATAGCTACCTGTAAGGTCTATAACTAAATATAAATTAAGAATGAAACGAATTATATTTTGATGTTTTGCAACGTATTGTTTTCTACATTTGTCAGAAATGAATTCGTCTAGTTTAATTAATTTGTAATATTTTTTTCGTTCGAATGCTAATTTCCTTTTTAATTCACAAAAGAAAGAAATTAGGAATAATAAAGATTTTTAGTAGGTTCTTAATGAGTTGAACATTGCAAGTATACCACTTTATAAGTATTAAAAGAATTATATATTTTTTCAGATCATTGCATCAGAATATTTTATTAAATAAAACCGCAAGTATCTGGCTCATTTTTAACAACTAATTTCATGTTGGGAGCTTTCTTCACATGATGTGTTCACATTTCTGTTTACTTGGATTCTTCATGGAGTTACTTTTTTTTCCTTTTTCTTAACGATGTACATCACTGGAAGTGTCGATTGGTCGTGGTTTAGTTGGTAAAGTGCTGGTTGGCTTCGCACTCTGGAGGTCCTGGGTTTGAAACCGACCGACCATCCTGACTGAAGTGTTTTTAGGGTTTTGTCGTTAGTCTGACCAAGCAAATGCCGAGATGATGCCTTCAACATAGACCCTAGTCGATTCACTCCTGCATCCTAACCCCTACCCTATCCCAGCATGAGCCATCGATACCTAAAGGGCAAAAATGATTTCAAATCATTGGAAGTGAAAGATATATGTTTTCACATATCTTGCTTCAGAAGTTTATCATGATAAATAAATCTTGAATGGAGGAAATAAAATTTCACACTAGGAACAGGAAGTGTTGCGTGGGGATGGCGTCCCCTAGTGCCACAAAAGTATTCAAACAATAAAATATAGAATTTAACGAATGTTATATTTCTACCTGAATTATTTATTTTAGTTATCTATAATATAGTAATAAGGTCATAACGCAGTTGCGTGCCCATTGCGCATTTAAGGTTAAGATTGTTGGTCCTTTGGGCAGGTTTTGAACGGGGTTTGGTTGCCATGGCAACGTGGGTGTTGGCGGGAAAAATTCAAAATGGAGGCAAGAGCGGTGACCTTGACACAGTTCAAAAACCGACAAAGTAGCATCCGCCGTTCGAATGTTTTCAGAGTGTATCGGGCGGACACAAGATTTGTTTATATTTTCTGAATCTCTGCTACCCACAGGGGGCCAAGACGACATTTAAAATCCGAGAAAATTTTTATTTCGGGAGTAATTAAGGGTCAAAAACGGAGTTTTAGTCCTTGACGCAGTTGAAAACCGACAAACTAGCATCCGCCGGTCGAATGTTCTCGAAACCTGTGAATCGGTGACAACATGTACTTACATTGACCTAATCTCTGAAAGGTCCCATGGATCAATCGGAACCTCTTTTTTCGATCATTATCTAATTTCGGGAGTTATTAAGGGTCAAAATCGGGGTTTTATCGTTTTGCAACTTTTTGAAATCTTGCGAGTGCACATGTCCTTTACCCTTGCCATGTTAAATGAGGTCTCGCTTGCTCCTTTAGTATATAGTGTATTGTATATATGACCATTTAGGAGATGAACATACGGGGCTATGACGTCATGGCCTATATGAAATGTGTGCAGTATATGGATAATGTGTATAGGATAGAGGAGCTATGACGTCACTAGGTATATTAAAGGTATATAGTATATGATTGATGCACAGGATAGGGGTTATGACGTCACTTAGTAGGCTATGACTTAATTGAGTAGGCGCATATAGGGTAAATAGATTGTAAGCTAAGCTAACTACTACATATAAACAATGCTAAATTAGTGTGTAGGGTAATGTGGGATAACGTGCCCCACATAGTGTAAGCACATATCTTTGCAACCAATAGAGTTATTGACATGCAACCAACGTTAAATGAGTCAGTTGGGTAAGGTGGGACAACCTACCCCATGTTTGGGTGAGTGCCCCATATACAGGGTAAACAGTTATCTCCGCAACCAATAGAGATATTGATATGGTACAAACGTTAAAATAGTCAGTAGGGTAAGATGGGGCAAAATGGGGTATTTTGTTTACCCTAGCAACGGCTAAACTATATATCATAGGTACATGGGAGTTGGTGGAATCAAATGTACACTCGAAAACAAATGTTGTGACACTTTGTTTACCCTAGCAACGGGCAAACAATACTTCGTAGAGACTTGGGAATTGATGCAATCCAATGTACACTCGAAAACAAAAGTTGACACATTGTTTACTTTAGCAACCACCATAGCAACGGCTATACTATATAATGTGGATACATGGGAGTTTCGGCAATCGACTCTCAAGTATGTTAGACAACTTGTGACACTTTGTTTACCCTAGCAACGGCCAAACTATACATCCTACAGACATGGGACTTGTTGCAATCGAATGTGCACTCGAAAATAAATCTTTTTACACTTTATTTACCCTAGCAACCATCCTAGCAACGGCTAAACTATATATAGTAGACACATGGGACTTCCCGCAATCGACTTTCAAGTATGTTAGACAACATGTGACACTTTGTTTGCCTTAGCATCCACCCTAGCAACGGGCAAACTATACATCGTAGAGACATGGGACTTGGTGCAATCGAATGTACACTCGAAGACAAAAAACTTTTGTCACATTGTTTACCCTAGCAACGGCTGAACAATATATCGTAGAGACATGGGAGTTCCAGCAATCGACTCAATCAAATCTAGAGTATGTTACACAAATTTTGACACTTTGTTTACCCTAGCAACGAGTAAACTAAGTATTGTAGAGATATGGGAGTTGCGGCAAACAATTCTTGAGTACGATCTGAATTTTTGCATGAAAAGGGGTGGGGTGGGGGGCTTGCCCCCCGAGTCTATCATTGTTGTTCGTAAAATACACATATTGGAAGGTGCACGAGTTGCGAAGCCCGCAGGGCTGAGTTTTCGAGCGCATCCACGAGCAAAGCGTCGTAGGCGCTGTGAACGCGAAGCTCGCAGGGCTGAAAGTTTTCGAGCGCATGCACGATCAAATCGCCGTGGGCGCTGGGGGTGCGAAGCCCGCAGGGCTGACTTCTCAAGCGCATGCGCGAGCAAAGCGCCGTGGGCGCTGGGGACACGAAACCCGCACGGCTCATAGTTTTCGTGCGCATATGCGAGAAAAGCGCCGTAGACGCTGGGGACACAAAGCCCGCAGGGTTGATAGTTTTCGAGCGCATGCGCGAGCAAAGCGCCGTAGGCGCGAACCCGCAGGGCTGATAGTTTTCGTGCGCATGCGCGAGCAAAGCGCCGTGGGAGCGAAGCCCGCAGGGCTGAGAATTTTCGAGCGCATGCGTGAGCAAAGAGCCTGCGCCGCAGGCGCTGGGGACGCGAAGCCCGCAGGGGTGAGAATTTTCGAGCGCATGCGCGAGAAAACGCCGTAGGCGCTGGGGACGCGAAACCCGCAGGGCTGATAGTTTTCGTGAGCATGCGCTAGCAAAGCGCCGTAGGCGCTGGGGACGCGAAGCCCGCAGGGCTGATAGTTTTCGAGCGCATGCGCGAGCAAAGCGCCGTAGGCGCTGTGAACGCGAAGCCCGCAGCGCTGGGAGTTTGGGAATTTTTGCGCGAGTGAAGCGCCGAAGGCGCAGTGGTCTCGAAGCCTGCAGTGCTGACATTTTTTTTTATGTTGCAGTAGATGTAGGAGTAGAAATAGAAGTTGATGTAGTAGTAGATGTAGAAGTAGTTGTAGATGTACGAGTAGGTGTAGGGGTAGATGTAGGAGTAGGTGTACGAGTAGTTATAGGAGTAAGTGTAGAAGTAAATTTAGTTTTAGATGTAGGAGTAGGTGTAGTAGTGAATGTAGGAGTAGAGTTAAGAGTAGGAGTATGTGTTGGAGTAGGTGTAGGTGTAGGAGTAGATGTAGTTTTATCATTTATTTATACATTTGTTGGAACATTTTTTTAGCAAACGGCTGAAAGTTAAGACATGTCATACAACACATATAGAATAAAAAATGTAAGTTCTGCCTTTAAGGCAGATTTAATACTCCTAGTTTTACTTATTAATAGAAAACAGACATCTTAGATTTGAAATAAGGAGTTCAAAGTTACACATATTATCTATACGTAATATCTAGACATGTCTCCCTCTATAAAATTATGAATGTTTGTTCTTGACCCTTAGACAAGAGATTCCTAATAATTGTCTGCAATCTTTATTATATAGTACGTAACAGAGCATGAATAAGTAGATGTGAACACAGTCTCCACGCTACAAAGATTATATTAGGCACTAGAACTGTACCACAACACAAGGTTTCGTAGAAACCCCATACCTTCATTTGATATATTAACAACCATCCCGAAAATCGCATCAGCCAATTCCAAATATTACGATCAAATTACTGCGTCATGTAATTTCACACACAGAAATAATGTACCCATCTGAAACGCTACAAAACTCTAGTTTTAAATGTTATTCATAACAACAGAGAGCACAGTTGTGGGTCTCAAACAGAAACAATCATGGATTCTTGTTAGTGCAGTCCTTTTAAGCCAAAAACTAAGCATCGCATCGAAAAAGGGTTCAAATGAAGTTTGTTCAGCGTGAAATTATCAATCCTTTTTGTATCTACCTTTTTCTTTTTTTTTTCAGAAGGCAAAATCCTTAGATCGGTTAAAAAACTTCTTAAAAGCATGGGACTTGGTATATAGAAAGTATTTCACCATCAAAGTAACATATATAAAGTCTCCAAAATTCAAACGTGTGCTACGGCCGCCATCTTGGAAAATAGCGGCCACAATTAATTGTTTTCACTTTTCGCGGAAACTAAGCGTCACATCGAAACAAGTTTTAAATAATGTTTGTTCAGGATAAAATTATGAATTCGTTGTAATTACTTTTTTGTCATTTGATCAATCCTATTTCTTCACAGTAATGCTCTGTTCAAGTTTCGAAATGCAACATTTTCGGCTCAGAAAACAGTACTTTGTACATAACCGTTTGGTATTTTTTTTTTCAAATAGATTAAAATGTAAGTGAGGGTTACTTGAAATTTTATGATTTTAGCTTTAGTGTCAGATTGTGGCTTCTTGTCAATCAAAAAATGATCTTAACAACAAAGATATGTAATTTTTATGGTGAACAAACTAATTTAAAACACTTGTTGAAGTGCGGCACTAGTTTCCACAAAGATAAAAAAAACTTAATTTTGGTCGCCATTTTCCAAGATGGCGGCCGTAGCACAAGTTTGGTTTTTGGGGACTTTTCGTATGTTACTTTGGTGGTGAAGTACTTTCTATATACCAAGTCCCATGCTTTTTAGAATTTTTTTAACCGATCTAAGGATTTTGGCTTCTGAAAAAAAAAGTAGTTGTCATTTTGTGGCTTTAGGATTGGTCAAATAAAAAAAAAGTAGATACCAAAAAGATTGATAATTTTATGCTGAACAAACTTCATTTGAACCCTTTTTCGATGCGATGTTTAGTTTCCGCGAAAATTGAAATAAACTTAATTTTGGCCGCCATTTTCAAAGATGGCGGCTGTAGCACAAGTTTGATTTTTAGGGAACTTTTAGTATGTTATTTGGGTGACCAAATACTATATGTGTACCAAGTTTCATGCTTGTAAGGATTTTGTTTACTAATTTTCATAAAATGACTACACTTCTTCCCAGTAAGCAACGATAATTCGTTTGCGACTTTTCTTCAGAGAATGTCTGGGAATCGGCTACTTTCTTCGAGAAATATCTTGCACACCTAATGCAAATCTTTGACATATGTAAATATAGATAGAGCAATTTTGAAGTCTTTGACGATAGCATACCGCATCAGCTCTCAGTTAGTTGTATTGGATATTTGAAACTCTACAGTTCATTAGCTTGGAAACTCAGCGAATTTCCACCCAGATGATTACGATTTTCTTATTATTTTATGTCCTATCATCCCTCGAAATTTGTCGGTGCATTACGTTACCACCCTGTATATAGCATCAAGAAACAAATGGACGGCGCTCATGCTCAATACTGAATGCCCTTTCGAAAACAATACATAAGATATATGCACATTAAAAGCATGGTGAAAAATTTACTTAGGTCTATGCGGAAGAAAGACATTTCTCCCCGTATTTATTATTAATCTACAAGATGCTGCATGAAAATGCCCTATACAAGGGTTAGATAACAGAGCACACTCTGGCTGGACCTATCCTGCTCAATAATAATAATAATGAAATTATTATTATTATTGGTAACGATATAGGATAATCTAGTCTAGGTACAATTTAATGTCAGTACCCAGTACCTGTACCTAGGTTCAAAAAAAACAAGTACCTAACCCAACACTGCTGCCCTGTCGCATTTGGTTTTTGTTCAAGGTTACCCGCCATAAGCTTGAGGACAAAATATAATTACTTAAACAGTAACATTGGTAAAACCAAGACCTGGCAATCAAAAGACCGGTGTTCGTCAGTAGGGAAACCAATTTTTCTGTGTCGAAAAGAATTGAGATAAATTGTAGTTATTTTCAGTCAAATCGGACTTTTGTTCCCACATATTAAATTATATCGTCTTAAGAGGCAGTGGAACTTGGCTACGCACAGTACGGCCGATTCCAAAAAACAAGCTGGCCAAAAGCACTGTGCTACGGCGCCCTGCTAAATAAATATCCAATTTAACATGGATTTTCGCACATTTCTAGTAATAATATTGTTTCATTACGTTCTCTCGAAGAAATAACTTAGTAGCCCCTTCAACACAATACATGGCTTTGTAGAGGTAAGTAACCAAAGCTATTGTTTGTCTCGTCTCTTCGGCTATTTTTCTTGGGATTCCTAATTTAAAGGACAAATCACTTCAGTCATAAATCATCATTTCCGACCCACTATTCAGCTGTTGAAGGGAAAATCATACTGGCAACCTTTAAATGAAAGAAATGAACTTTCCTTCTCCCCTCCTCTCTCCTTTACAGACCATTCCTTCTGACTTTTTAACAGCACTATTCTTCTAATAATATTCAACAATATTCATAAAACGTAACTACCTGTCCACTTGCTGGGAAAGAGTACAAATCACTTTGGCTGCATACTGGCAACTAAGAACCCCATGCGAAGTGACGTCAGCGTTACTTTCCTGTATCAATTCTGTAACGGATGCTGTTGCAGCGACAGAGGACCTGGGTACCATCAGGAAACTATACGAATCACCACTAATAAAAAAAAAAAGGAAACAAAAAATATTAGTTAAAAATATCTATGGTTTGGAACGAAGGTTCACAAAAAAATGAAAAT
>JAGDQP010004680.1:26039-56674 GCA_022664845.1 Lepisma saccharinum | reverse complement strand
TATTCACAGCAGCTCCCCAATTGTCCTCACGATGCTGGGTCAACACCGATTTTTGAGCCCCCACCGGGAATCGAACCCGGGACCGCTCGCACTGAAGTCGAGCGCGCTACCGACTAGGCTACGCAGGAGCTCGAATATATATATATATATATATATTTAATAAACAATCACAGTACGACTTGTCCATAACTACTAAATAGAAAAGACTGAAAAGAAAATCATTGTGCTATTTATATTTATTTTGCAAAATATATTCAATTAACATGTATTTAAGTGACTACAATCTACGCAGGTTAATGGAAAATCTGATATAAGGTCGTTTACTGACACGGATACATTTAGTTGGCATTATCTTAAATATACTTCCCTTTGTATTCAATGATCTTATTCAAACGTTCACTAAAAGCCGCTTTAGACGATACATTTCTCGTACGATGAATCTTAGCGATAGCAGTGTGCCAACGTAAAAAGAAAAAAATGTTGTGGATTTCTTGCCTATTGTAGCATTCTTGCTTTCACATTCTGGCACTACTGCTAATCCTAAGATTCAACGTAGCATAAATGCTGTCGTCTTAAGCGGCCTTAAGGCTTATATTTCTCGAGATTTGAATTGTTATTAATGTCCTACACGAGATGGTGAACTTCTAAAGACGAGACCTACAGTTTTCGATAAAGTTCAATGGACTCCCGCGGTATTTGAGAATGTGATCACGCGCACAGAAAACGAACGTGCTAACCTCTGGAATAACCGGGGTTAGGAAAGTACGCAGAGGCGGTCCCCCAATTTTATTTTATTTTTTTAATTTAGTATAATTTTTTGCAAAATTATATGCATTTTACGTAAATTTTACACCCAAACAGTACTCTGAACCCATTCGAAGGTGCTGGACGGACCCCCCCCCCCTCCGAAACAACTTCTGGGTACGTGCCTGCCCGGGGTGTATATGTCTCGAGGGAAAAAAAAAGTGTATGCACTTACTGCATACATCTTTCACGCTTTCCTTATTCTATCTTTACCTTTTATGTGAAATGTCGTCCACAAAAGGCTGCTTCAAGAAACCGAAAGAGGAAGAGTCTAGTCTAATTGTAAGTCTAGTCGATATTGTCGGTGTCACGTTCAATGGGTTTTACCTTTTCGCATAAAGCAATCTAACCTTGTTCGGATCTCGTATTTGTTGCACGATGTAAAGGGAGTCTTCATGAATAAACACGAATGTTTTTAACACTTGCCACTAGATGGATCTCCAGCACCGTTCACTGTTATCAACACACTAGTACTTTTACAATATCTAATACAGCCCCTTTTCTCGAATTTTTCATCTCCGAAATTAGGGTGTACGTTAGAATAGATGGAGGCGTTCTCAATTTGAGTACAGAAGCTAACATTTAAGTTCCATTTCTCTACACTGCGATAAGCAAAATTCCTGCATATCTGTATAACGTTTATATAATAATTCCTTGTTAAAGCAAAATTTTGAAAAATAATATTTTTTCTTATTTTGATGGTTTATTTCACTTTGCACGAAAACATGTTTCCGCACTCACAGCAAGAGAGGTTCAAAGATTGATTTCTGTACTTTAAAGTCCAAAATCTGGGTCTTCCAAGACGGTATAAAACGTCTATGTAGATTGCTTGATTGCTAGATGACCTTTATACTTAAGAAATTTTCTGCACACTTATCCACCTAACCAACAATACCATACGAACTGTCTGACACTCGGGTATGTATGTTAAATTTGGACTTATTTACTTTATATTAGCCTTACAAAATCGATGAATGGATCACTGCTTTTGTGAATATTAAAGCAGCGAAATAATATTTAAAAAAAAAATAAGGATAAAAAGATATAAGTAAACAATATATACCAGCATTCATCATCTCCTTTGTTGCTTCCGAAGTTTAATCCTTGATGATCAAGGCTATTGTTGTCCGATGTAACAACCTGCTGCTTCAGTGATACTTTCGGCCCAAGATTTCGGTTCTCGCTGTGACTGAAGAAGTTGTGTTCCAGTCGAGATACATACATACAACATCTACAAAAGAAAAAAAGAAAAAAGTCTTCATAATAAAAAGTCACGATGTGCAACAATACAATGAATATTTAAGCGCTTATTTTCTAACCGTTTTTGCTTTCACTCCAACAGTATACTAACATAACAACTATTTTATCTTTTATTTCCATCCTCAGATGTTCAAAAGCGCTAGCGATGACAATACCTAACTAGCGACAACGCCTAATTTTAATATTTCAGTAATAATATAAGAAGTGTCCCATAACAGTTTATTACAGACTGTTAATAATTGTTATGTTTATTTTTTTTTTTTCTTGTTAGTTTCTTAATGTTAGTAACAATTTAAGCACTATTCACTACAATATACATTACATATAACATTATAGACACTCCGTTCAAGAGACCCCGGCGGAAATGAACCCATGTCCACGTGGTTTATCATAGTGATGGATATGATTATGAGGTGATTAAAACAGTGAGAATAACAAGTGTGGATAAGTAAGGGCTTTGTTGTTGGCAAAGGACATACAACAAATTTAAAAGCTCATGACTTTTCAATATATAATACTTTATTTATTTATTATTAAGTTTCAGATACAGCTGGAGTTGCCATTTTAGACAGAAACAAAATAACATTGCAACAAACTAAATAACATTACTACAAACTAAATAACATGAAATTAAATGTTAAACAACACATAACACAGCAAATTGATATCAATAACATGACGATTACAATACACAAAAGGAATAGATCAGATATTGGTATTTAGCGTTCTTTGGAAAGTGTTTTCAGATCCGAAAATATCAATATTTGGATCAAGGTTATTGTACATAATTACTAGTCTATGGAATAAGGAGCGCTGCAGTATACTTAGCCTAGGCGTGGTACAATGAAGGAGGTTATTATTTCTGGTTATTCGTCACGAAACACGGAAGTAAAATTTAGATATCCACTTTCCAGTTCTAAGATTCCCGTTAAGTATCTTGTATAAGTACATTAAATCTGCCAGCTTGCGACGAGAAGAGGGTACGTGGAGACCAAGAACGGATAATAACTCTGGCTTGCTTAAGCTACGTACTGATGGTATTCTTCTTTTGACTATAGCAAGAAAAAAGTTCAGAACAAAATCAATATGAGATAGATTAGAAATACTAGCCATGTTCCAAATTGGGGAGCAATATTCAATTTTAGGGGAGATAAAGGTTTTGTAGAACATACTCAATGAATGAAGGTCCTTAATTTCTGTAAATCTATAGAGAAGACCAAGTAAGAGCACAGAACTGTTAGAAGTCACGTGATCAGCAAACAGAAGTTTTTAGTCAAATACCACTCCAAGGTCCTTTTGAGAAGAAACTTTAGCGATAGGATTATCATCAATGATATAGGCAGATGGAATTTGATTCCTCTTTAAAGAAATAGCAAGAAAAGAAGATTTTGAGGGATTTGTTTTCAAGTTCCACGCATTACACCAGTCCAAGAGGTCAGAGATGGAATTTTGGAGATCAGCAACATCCTGTACTGATCTGATTTCTCGAAATAATTTACAGTCGTCAGCAAAAAGAAGAATTTTTGGTTTTGATGACGAGAGAAGATGGGAGATCGTCCATATATAGAAGGAAAAGGAGGGGGCCCAAAACACTACCATGAGGTACACCAGAGAGAACGGGAACAAAATTAGAAGGCAAAATATAAAACACGAGAAAAATCGCTACAACTAATAGACAATATCTCTCATCTCGGTCAACATAAAGATATAGTCTTTATAGATCTAAACAAATGCACGCCTTGATTTCATAAAATTCTCTCGTCACGTAAAGTAAATGAATCGGTGATTGCAGAAAGGGCTTAAGTCCATAAAACCTATTTTCAAGAAAACTGAGAGAAAGTATCTCGTCTTTCCTAAGTTATATTAACTTCGAACAAGATACAGCAGCATTTCACACGTTGAAAAGTGTTGAGACTGCGGTTTCTTTCTATTTTGACAGATGAGTCTATCCTCAAGGATTACAAAACTGATCTTAATTTAATTTCATAAAAATTGGACTTAAGCCATTTCTGGAATCATCGATTCAATTGCCTTATTAAATAGATAACGTTCACAAAACGTAACCCCTCCAGCCCATGTTCATAAAATACACATTTACGACGTATTATGCTGTAACTGTCCCGAAGAACAGCAAACGTCACATGTAAAATCACATAACTTCCCAATGTAAGAAAAACTCGTTGGGTCGCTCCGCCCTACTAAAAGCCCTAAACAGTCTCAAATTTCCCATTCCTTGATTTTTTCCCCATTGAAATTGATGTTAAGTAATAGGTTGCTGTTTCCTAACATATAAACAATATTACAGCAGCAAAAACATCTTTCTACGTGTACGAAACACAAAAGTACAAATTAATCTCAACATTTGCCAAACAAAGTGGTATGGGATTTTACGTTCTTCAAACTTAACTTCCAATCGGTAAGGTGGAAGCACCAAGGCACAAATGGTAAGGTTGGGTTAGCTTTATATATATATATATAACTAGTACGAAGGAAAGCCGGGAAGGCAATTTAAGGTAAATTTAAGACAAATGAAGGAGAAAAAAAGATTACTTACAGCTTACTAACATTAGATCACACACATTCACATAAAAAAGTCACTATATTTCCTGTATTCACACCTTTTCAAGTAGAGAGGAAGAGAGCGAAGTTCACTTGTTCACAAAGTACAAGTTTGAAGAGACAGTGGCGACACGTAGCGGACAAAACATCAAAACTGGAGAACAACTGACTGTAGCGCGTAGATATCCGGAACTTGAAATAATAATAACTGTATAGCGTGTAAGTACAAGGTGGGATCGTGGGTCGAAATGTGTTGAAAATGCAGAGGAAAAGGGGAGCTTAGAGTTATTGAAGGTTAAGGCCAGGTTTTATTTTCGCGCTCAAACCGTGAATAAAGGCATTCTCCCACAGACGGCGTGTTGAGGTGCTGGTCGTAGGGGGTAAAATGTGGATTATGGCAACCAAGAAAGATAGATCAAAATTGGTATTGTGGGACTCGGTGTGCAAGGAAACTGGGACATCCGGTTTGTTGATAGTACAGAAGTGACGATGGTTATTAATTCGAATGTTAAGAGCACAACTTGTTTCCCCCCACATAAAAGGCATCACAGAACTTGCAGGTTAGGATGTATATAACATTAGGGGTGTGGCATGTACCCTTGGGATTGAGGGTGTACCGACCATTAGCAGTATTGATAGTGATTGTGGGAGAAGTGATGAAAATGGAGCAGACCTTAACGTGAATTTCGCTCTCTTCCTCTCTACTTGAAAAAGTGTGAATACACGAAATATAGTGACTTCTTTTATGTGTACATGTGAATATGTGTGATCTAATGCGTTAGTAAGATGTAAGTAATCCTTTATTATCCTTCATTTGTCTTAAATTTACCTTATATATACAGATGCTTATCAGAATAATGGAAACACCTGAACGAAAGTGCAACTTACCAGATTAATATGGTGTCGGGCCACCTTTCACCTTCAGAACAGCCTTGATGCGACGTGGGATGGAGGCACAGAGGTCGTGAATGGTAGCAAGTGGAATATTACACCATTCCTCGTGCAGGGCATCGGCCAGTTCTGTGAGAGAGGATGGAGGTGGAAATCGTCGCCGGAGTCGTGTTTCCAAGATGGACCACAGATGTTCAATTATGTTGAGATCTGGGGATTGGGCGGGCCAGGGGAGGTGTTGAACTGCATCCCGATGTTCCTCAAACCACGCTGCAACAACTCCAGCTGTGTGAATGGGTGCATTATCATCCTGGAATATGGCGTCATTGTCCGGGAACAACATCCGGACCATAGGATGCAAGTGGTCTCCTAAAATTGCGACATAATCGTTGGCAGTGATGCGTCCGCGAAGTGTGACCACAGGACCCAATGAAAACCATGATATTGCGGCCCACAGCATCACCGTGCCGCCGCCATGTTTCACAGTTGGGCGGAGACACTGCAGATCATACGCTTCTTTGGGCGTTCTCCACACATAAACACGGCCCGTGGTTTGGAATAGGGTGAATGGTGACTCATCCGACCATACCACACGTTTCCAGTCGTCAACGGTCCAAGTTGCATGGTCGCGGCACCATTTGCGGCGTGCTAAAGCGTTCTGGTCCCTGATGAGAGGTTTGGCCCGTGCAACACGACCCCGTAAGTTCATGTCATGTAATTCGCGGCGGACTGTGATTGTCGAAACAGGTTGGGGGAGGTGCTGATTGAGTTCCTCCGTCACTTGCGCCGCAGTGGCACGACGGTTCCGCGTGACAATGCGCTTTAATACCCGGCGTGCCCTGTCACTGATGCTTTTCTTCCGCCCACTGTTCCGCTTCCCCGATGTGGTTTTCCCGTGTGTTATGTAGGCCGTCATCACCTTCGACCCTGTCCCTGGCGACACACCTAACACACTAGCCACTGCCGTCACACTCACTCCACATAACCGCGCACCAACAATTTGCCCTCTTTGAAACTCTGAGAGGTCTCCCATTTTACACTACCTCCGTCTGCTGCAGCCACTGCACACTCCTGTTCCACGACGCCTGACGTAGTATGGAGACCGACCTAACACACCACCATCAGCAGTCCGGCGCTGCGGTCGCCACGACACCACTGCCAACCCATACATCTGACGTGTTGCCAACTACATGTGTTTCCATTATTCTGATAAGCAACTGTCTATACATAGTGTGTGTGTCTGTCTTTCTGGGTCCAGAAAATCTATATATATATTTATTAGCTTTGTCTGTGTTCTAAAAATTTGGAAAATAGCGGCTTATTAGTTCGCATAATTTCATAATCCTTCCCCTCTTCGAAGTTTCTATTATTATTAGTAGTAGTAGTAGTAGTATTAGTAGTAGTATCATCATCTCTCTCTCTCTCTGTGTGTGTGTCTGTCTTTCTGGGTCCAGAAAATCTACGTCTCTCCAATCAAGCAAGCCCTTAGCATCGTAATTAATAACTTCCGCAGAATTGTTACTGTTAGACCGAATCTCGTGCTCGTCCTCTAACAAGTTTTCATTAATATTCTCATCACTTTCGACATCTGACGCTTTCTCCTACCTTTGTAGTTTGGCAAATATTTTGTCAGGAGTAGAAATGAATGTTGAAAGTCATAGTAAGCAAGTGATAGAAAAAAAAATGCAAACAACATAAAATCATAATAAAGAAACGGAAGCGTTAATGGTAGGTTTGGGTGGGAGCCAACCCAGCAATGACTAAAGCAAATAGGTATGAACTCTGAATAGAAACGACACTCTTTAGCCGAACGACGCGAACGCTCAGACGGCTTCTTAGTGAGTGAGAGGAAGGTTACCTGACGCGACGCTGGGTTGTATCATGAAAAGATATATCGCTCGGGCCGGATCCGACCCGCACCTTAGTGGTCGAATGTTAAATTTTAGTTTCCTGAAAAATGGTAAAAACTGACAGCAAATTTTGCCATACCACCACGGAATTGTCTCCGTTTCTCTTCTATTAATTCCTGGAGAATAAACCTTTTTGTTCCTGGAAAATGGACCCGAAACAAATTCGACACCTAAGTTTTAATTTTCCCTAGGGATGTCATCGATAGCTGACAAGGCAAGAGCTATTTCATGATCCGTACAGGTGAAGAAAATTCATTTAAGTCGAAGAGCACCTAAAGGTGTGGTTCACGGAAGCAGAGAGGATAGAAATGAAGTTTGGCGTTAGAAAGAGTGAAGCAGTGGTAACTTCCAGAAGAATAGATCATGGAAACTTTAAGGAACATGTAAAGTGATGCTTTAAGGTCAAGATATAAAAACTGAAAAAAAAAAAAAGTTTAAATATCTACACGGTGCAGGCTAAATACTGTCACAAACTTCCTTCTCAAATTGCGCTGGCACCTGTCCTTTAGTTTTAAACATTAACGTCAGCATTTTTTGTCATCTTTTTTATCTTTATTCTTGCTGAATACTTAAGGTAGACTTTACCTTGGGCAGTCACTAAACTTTAGCCGATATCACAACGTCACTAAAGGCTATCATTTCGAACAGAATACGTAGGTTCTAATGTCGACGATAAATTTAATCACTACTATCATAGACCTCATAATAGATAGACTTAGCACGCTTCCCCATTTCTGGCTGCGCTAAAACTGATGGATTTTTGTTCACAGCACGTGATTCTACTATGAGGTCTATGGCAGAGCTACTTAGCGGATGGATTGAAAATCACATGCTCTGAACAAAAATCTATCAGTTTTAGCGCAGCCAGAAATGGGGATAGGTGATAGGTCTATCTATTATGAGGTCTATGCTATTACTTAGCATGTACGCTTGGCCATCAAGTACAGAACATACACTTCTGTGTCAAACTTCTTATTATCGAAGCACTCATGCTGCCTTACATCCTATAATTAACATGAAGATCTCCTCCTATCATCTACAACTATAATAGATGTCATACTATGGTTGAATTACTCTGAATTATATATTATTCAATCGAGGACACCTATTAAACTTACGCTGCTAATATAAACAAGCAGCGACAATTTCAACACTAAAAACGATAACAACAACCGAACTTAAAGAAACACTGTCGCTGATATCGTCTCAAACAAAAACTGTTTCCAATTCTTGCTTATAATTACTTAGCTTATTCCTGCAATTCTTACAGGTTTCGACGATTTCACTCTATTTTCCAAGGTCAGGCATGTCCAAATCCACAGCCTTCCTGCTGAGCAACACAAACACTATTTATGAGACAGCTTATCTTTTGAAGCTGCATAGCCAAATCGTCTAACGTACACTATTGTGCACCCTCAGGGACCGTTCTCTTGCAGGCTGTCCTGTGAGCGTCGCTGCTAGTGCACAACTGAAGAAAATCATCAGCCAAGAAACACATCCAACGTGATTATACAGAAAGCATGAGAAAACTGGCCACAGAGCTTAACGCGCTGAGAGAGGACAATAATGTAAGTGCTTAGGCAGAAGGTCCATATGTACTACAAGTGCCAGAAAAGCACGGACTCACACAAGAGCAAAAGGAAAAAGAGTACGTGGAACTGCTTAGTGCGGGCCGCGGAAGAAATAACTTCACGAATCTGTTTACGAATCAAAAGTTGTTCACTGCAGACCAGTTTCAATGTCCAAAATAGCAGAATGCTTGCCCAGTTTCCTAAAGAACCATAAAGCCGACAGAACAGTCTCTCGCATGTCGTACCCCGTCTTCGTCATGCTATCGACGGGTATCCGCAACCAGACGCATATCCCTAGTTTCCGTCGATAAAGTAATGAAATTAACATTGACGTTTACCTGGGCGATCATCTCTGTCAGCGTATGTTGTCCTGATCCCTGACCCGTTACAATCCTTGCAACAAGACGGTGCTCCGTCACATAAGACGAAGAAGACATTACAACGGTGGAACACCCATTTTCCCAACTCCACACTCGTGAACATTACCCCTGATCTCAATGTGATGGTAGACACCCTGGAGAAGGTATGCGCTAAACAGCATACCAATGTCTTGGCTCTGAAATCGTTTCCCAAGGAAAAATAATTCTCTGGAGCCGTGTTCTGACTGTCTATAGGCCGTTTTCAAAGCAAAACGAGGACATAGATCAATACTCACAGACTGTGATTTATGGGAAATTGACTAAGGTGTTTGAAGTTGTAACATTTTTGACGAGAGTTATACAGTAAATATTGTGTCATAGTATTTATGCCGCATTCTGTTGGTAACGTGATGGAAGCATCTGGCAGAAAATAGATAGGAGAGGACACCAAGATGTGTCATTCCACCAAGCAAATACAAAGAATGGAGATGAATGATGGAAAAGAGATGAGTTCCTAAACCGTAAGAAAACAATACATGAAACGTACTATGTAACGATAGTGATAAAACGACGAAAAAGAGACGAAAGCAAGGCACAAGCTCTGGCTATATTTCTGGGGGTATGTTAAGGATCACTTCAGGAATAACCAAATGAGGGAGAGACTAGGAGTAGAAACATTCCAAGAGAGAATAGATTGGCTCTATCTGTGAACGAACATGTTAAAAATATGAATGAAGAAAGGTTATCAAAGAACGTTTTAGAAAATGGACGGAAAGAAAAAGGCAGACCGAAAGAGAGATGGATGAAGAGAGTGAAGGACAGCGTTAGAAAGAGAGGATGAGGGTGGAAGGAAGTAGAAAAACTGGAACTGTGGAAATGTAGGAGAAAATAGTGAACCAGCAGAACCAGCCCACGGTCAGAATACCCTAGAAATAGAAAGATAACCTTGACAGATACTCCGAGTATGTCAAACGTAAAGAAATAACAGAACCCTCTCTTAACCTTCAATTTAACGGCAAAAGAAACTACTTTACCTGAAAACGTGCTGCCAACAGTCCTTGCTGTGGCTTCCAAGCTCCAATCCTCTTCCTAGCAAAACATCCATGCTTAAAGCGTGAGACGTGTGTAATTTCTGCGGTCGCTGCAACAGACTCATCATTGTTGGACGATGAAGGCGGTGTCTTGGTTGTTCTTTGTTTGTCTTCTCATTAGGACAAGATGCTGCAGCCAACAGCGCAAAAATGGAACCACATCTACTTTGCAAACCTGTAAAATATAATTACGTATCTAATTGCTTTGAAAAATCTTTTCTTTACACACTTAATAATCGTAAGGTAGTGCCTATGAAAGGCAGCATTTCCTAACGGTACCAAGTAGAGGATATAATGATGACAAAATTTATATGATAAATGGTGAGAACATATAACACTAGAAAATAACAGACAATGTTTCGATCATATGTACTTGTAGATTTTTCAGGGCAATAAACAACGTAAAAGGCAAGGTTCAATATATGATGAAAAGAACGGGAAAATGATAGATAGAAGAAAAGGACTACAACTTGCGTATGTATCATAGTTACCTTTGATAGACTGAGCTCACAGTTACTCGTAATATATCACATCTTACACATATATGGGAGATACTTACTTGAGATAGTTTCCTATCTATCACGTACTTGTACAGAGAATAATCCAATATGGTATAACCAACTCCAGAATTGTTTACGCATCCAGCTATAGACATTATTCGCCTAATAAAACAATATTATAAAGCAAGGCTCGAAAAATTCCAGGCAACTGGAAATACGAGTCTGGTCCCGTTTTTCTTTCTTCTTTTTTTTAACGTTAGAATTACCGCGCCAGTAGTTCCGATATTTATGTGCTTGGATGGATTAAAACAAAATAAAGTCCAGTGAACGTAACATTGAAATGTGCACCAGAGTATTTGATACTTTCACCTGACCAGAAGGGAATTAACAGGGGCTCCACAGCCTAGTGGTTAGAGCGTTGGACTCGTGTCCACGTGGTCCCGAGTTCAATTCGAGGCTGGAATCCAAATTTTTGGCGTTCACCCAGCGTCGTGAGGCAAATTGGGGAGTCACGTGAATAAAGACTCGGTCTGGTAAGCCCCTGATACGCCTGTTCGTGGTTAGGTACGCGAGGTGCTGACCATGTAACAGCCTAGTTGCTGTTCCATTTTTATTTTTATTTTCTCCCCTTTTATTTTTTTTTAGCCTCCGTTTTGTTTTCTTTCTGTGTGTTCTCTTTAGCTCATTCTCTTTTGTTGGTATTAGACTCTTTGAGCGTGTTTCGTTTGGATTTTTATCGTTATCCATCCAGGTTTTCGTTAGTCACGGAGCAATGACTTGGATCTAACGCTTGTCTTTGATTGGACCCTAGTCAATGCTTCGTGACTTGTTTCTTGCTGATTGGTGTGAATCAGCCTTCTTCTCCGTTTGCTGGGAGAACTGCTCTCCCACGCCATGTTAGTTCAGTTCCAATTTTTAAAACGAGACGAATAGATGCATGGGCTTTCCGTCATCTGTACTTCCTAAGCCCTGTCTACGATTGGTAATTATAAACACCAAATTTAGTATCATTTTTCGATTTAGACTGTTTTCGTCCATACCGGAAAATATATTATTCGAAGTAAGAAGAATTAGAACCGATATAAGTGCTATCAGGACTTTTCAACATCATTATTTCGAAATTTTCACCGTATTAAATTAATATTTTTGTTTTGAGATTATTTATCAATATGTACCATATGTTCTAAATTTCAGTATGGGGCCGCTATTAACCGAATTCTTACATTACAAGTATCGGTTCGTTGGATTTCAATAGTCATATGCCAATTTATCGTCTCCAGTTTTCCAAATCTATTCGAAATTCCCGGTTAGCCATGTTTGACAGCTACCGCATATTTTCCTTACTTGATCAAATTAGCAACATGTCTGTTCGACTATCTTTGCGTACCGTTTTGATGCTAATAGTAAATTTTAATTTATTCGACATGGTTCGATAATTTTGGTTTCAACTCCAGCCACTATTCTCCGATGAAAAAGTCATATTTTATAACAATATTTTGTATTTTTCAAGATTTATTCAGAACGTCTTTTGTATAACGTAGTAATCATCTGTAATGACGTCACACCATTAATAACGTTAAAGTGATTCTTTCTTTACCATGTATTTTGGACTAGAACTTCTTTCGTGTAACTAATACTGTGCTAAAACTTTTCTAAATTATACAACAATATTTCGGGAATAATTTGTGAAAATGTCAACGAAATTTATTAATTATTATAGAAATTATGGACATTTATGTGTGACTACGTAACTTTCAGTTCTGCTTAATTCAATGTATACCAGCGATTCAAATTTGTTTGTTTTTACAACTCAACAGTAATTCTGTTCCGATTCTTATGATATTATCATAGCCGAAAGCGTGAAATATGTACATTCAGAGTAATAAATTGAAATTCTGAAATTTTTATATTTCTTCGAAAATATCTTGAGTTTATGTTCAGTGAACGTAGTATAGAAACCTCTCAGTTAACCAGGTACGATCTACGGCATTAGTTGATAATCCTCGTACAGTGTTTAGTAATGTTTATAATGTGCAGTGAGTAATTTAATGTTTAACTTGATATCTATTGGAAATTAGCTATGAATCGTTACGTGAAGTTGACGGCAATTGATACTCATTATTTCTGTGTTTCGGTAAACCTATCGTATTGAGTGATGTGATTTTAATTTAATTAGATCGGTTCATAAATCCGTAGACCAGTGGTAGGATTCTTTCGCCAGCTGAGAAGTGATGACTTGGGAAAGGAACTATATATTGAATTTCTGGTTATTTCTGCGTTGACATATGAAGTGACTCCAGCATGTGATTTGTGTGAATAAATATTATTTGCATTTTGCGTTATGACACTACGTTTGGATTGAGTTGCGACCGTCATTCGTTTGTGTTCGTTCGTCTTTATTTCAGGAATTGTGATTCCAGACTACAGGTGTGGGCCTTACTAAGGTAAAGGTAAGACATGGTCTTTTGCCAGCCTGTAGACTTCGAAGTGAGTAAAGACATAGTATGAGTCACATTTGAGTCGTTATGCTTATCATCGTTTGAGATTATTTCCCAAGTAAAGATTTGCGTTTTTCTTTCTTAATCTGTCGCTAATCTGAACCAGCTGGTACTTCGGAGTATGAACTGACGATCTAATTAAAAGACTGGAGGTGTCGCCTTACCGGTATTTCCTCCCTCGATCTAAAATTATTTTTTTACAGCGATCACAAGGATCTGGAATCCTCTTTCCCAGATATTCTTAAATCTGGAAGACATTTCTGCGCCGCTCGTCTGGGGTGTAGAAAATGTTTGGAGCTAGAGGTTAGGTTAGATGCGTTGGGTGGGTACTCTAGGCTCCTGGCGACCCTATTTGTCTGTGTGATCCTCATTTGGGATCATTAGGTTGGGGACGTTTCAGTTTTTTTCTTGCGACTCCAACCAGGATTGCCCAAAACCTGTGCGTTACAACCACACAGCCGTTACTCAGGTGGACGTAGTTCCACCAAACACGGACAGATGGCGTTGGGGCAGGCTCAAGGCCTATAGACCTGTTACGCCAGTGTTTTTTTTAGAAGGGAATTAACTTGAGAACCTAATCAAAAACAATTTGAGGTCATCAATGGGATCTGACAGATTTAATCATTTAATATTTATTAACATGAATGTCCCATCATTAGAGGATTTTTAATCCATCCAGAACAGTAGACAACTGGTATTTCAGTGCTTACTACAAGACATGTGCATGGACATAAAACACACACTGCTGCTTTGTAAAACTTCACTTACATTGGCTTTAATTGATGTAATCTTCGAGAGAGAACTTGCACTTTTTAGACCAGAAAAATATAATTTAAGGCTAAAGCATGGAGACCTACGCACCAAATTGTATTTTTGTGGCGCCTGGTTTTCGGAACTAGCGCCTAGGTCAAAAGAGAAAATTTTTCGAGCCCTGATTAATGATTATAAGAATATGCAGAAAGCAAAATGATGATATACGAGTGTATAAAGAGTTTTCAGCACTACCAGTATATAAATGATTGTAATTTGCTACCTTTAGTTGACCAGATATTCCTAGTTAAACAAGTACACAATGAAAAATACTAAAAGCACTGTTTGCAAACGCGTAGCTATACGTAAGTTTCATCAGTCGCTTTAAGATGAGGTAATGTGGGTACAAGGAAAATTTAGGAACAAGCAGTATGCCTTGTCAGCTGTGTATCATGCAGGAAAAAAACCTTCCTTTTTATTATTTTTACCTGCAAGATAGATACAGCTGACAAGGTCATACGTACTGCTTATTCCTAAACCTTTTTTACCCACATTACCCCATCTTTTAAGAGACTGATTGAAGCGTACGATGAATATTATCGTAAACAGTGTTTTCACTGTGTACTTGTTTAACGAGCAACATCTGGTCAACCAAAGATAAGAGAATTATATTTTCCTCGCTACGAAACCAATCACCTGATAAATAATTGTACATAAAGGCTGTTTTAGAGGATCTTAAAAGAAACGTAAATGGCCAAAATTGAGTACAGCTTGTTTATAAAACTACAGCAAACTACTGCAATATTTACAGTCGGTGTGGCTTAGCGGCTCCACTTTCGCTATACAGGATTAGTTGTTCACCGTGGCGTTGACCCCAGTCGGCAGTCACACGAGTGATTACATGCCCTTCCCTTAATAAATAACAAAAGAAAATATGCGTTTTGAAGCTTCCTCTGATGGTCTGTGTCAATACCAGAATATGGTCAACCCAACCACTGGATCCCAGGGTGTGACAGTCAGAGTTGTCGTCTTAATATAAAAATGAAAGGAAACCGCACTCTTCGTTCTTCTTTCCACTTCAGCGATCCGCAGGAAGAAATGGTGGATAAAATCAGGGTTGCAGTCTAATACGGTGTTAAATACCGTGCAAATGTAGGTCTGGCGGGTAGGGTCAAATTTCTGATAATTTGTTTTGTAAATAAAAGTTATACTTTGACTAGCTACTTCTTTGCTGGATTTAAGAAACCTGCGACTACAAGTAATTCTACTGTTCAAAGCAAAAGGATTATTTTGATCCTTTGTGTTAGAAATAAATTGAAACGGCAATCATGTAGAATGAAGTTAAAATGACTAGCAAATCTAAGCGCATCACATTGTTCAAACACTCACATAAGCTTGTATGCATTATACTATATTATTATTATTATATAATGCAAATACAAATATATTGGGGCTCGAGCCAAAACTTTTTAAAATTTATCTGGCCGAGCCTGGCTTGGGTCAAGTATTTTTAAAACTTATCGGGCCGGGCCAAAAACTTCTAAAGCTTTCCGAGCCCGGGATGGGCCGGGCCTAGGTACATTCGGGCTGTATTGGGCTTGGGCCGGGTCTGTAAGCCACGGTTGTGAAATATATCGGTTCAGCATACCGCGATTGTGTTCCTTTTCGGACTGATACATCAATCGGCCATTTTCTACGAATCTAAGTGTACATATAAAACAAGAGAAGAATACTACACGATGTATCTGCTTCCGACTAGAATCCTGTTCACGTCTTTACTGTAAGTGAATTTTACCTTTTAAGTACTCGACGAAGTCCAGTGAACTACATGAAATATTGTGGATTACTTTTGATGCGTCCTAAGCGAGATTCATTTTTTTATTTTACATAAAATATTTTGCTGTATAATTATAGGATTACTTATTTTAATCTTACCTAAAATATTGCTTAATCGTGCAGCTTTCTGTAGTCCTTCGAGACTAGCTACAATCGCATCCCTTGTACGTCTGTGTTCTTCTCGTGCCATTTCGGAGCCAAGCAGTAGCCCTAAACTTGTAGTGATGCCCAGTTGGCCTGATTCACTGAGAAGTGCTGAGAGTACAGCCAACATAGAATCCCAACAACATGTCAAAACCCTACGAGATAACTTCAAACCTGAAAAATGAAAGAGAAGAAGAAGAATGTAAGAATTATCGGTATGGATTGATTGTTAGAGAGAGTAATTTTTATTTACTCCAACTTCTGTCGATGTGCGTACAGCAAAAACAAGAGATATGTCACTGCAGTACGCTCGCATACAGAAATAAAACAAAGAAAATACGATTCGAGTCATGAAAAAATAATAAATTACGGCTGTCACATAAAAAAGGATAAGTGCCATTATGGGTAAGGAAACGGTGCTACGTGTCCACTGCTGACAGTTACATATCTGTTTTCTTGAAATACAAAAAACTTTTCCTTATGGAATAGTATGGCTCCGAATATTTGACTAGAGTTGTTATAAATTATGATTTATTTACCGTAACGAATTTTTGTTGGCACTAAAGCCCACTTACGAGATGGCACCCTTTAACTATCTAACTATAACAACGAGTGGGATACGACTATACAACTGACTGTAGAGTACACTTGTAGTAGTCAATTACGCTGTGTATCTTCTCATCATGTTTTATTTCTGTATGCAAGCATACTGCAGTGACATCTCTCTTGTTTGAGCTGTACGCACATCGACAGAAGTTGGAGAAGAGCCTAATAAGTAAGCTCTCGTGGACATACACACGATGAAACATTTTTTAGTGCTGATTCAATTATGAATTTTTCTTTACAGACTTGAATAACGGATCAAACACGCAAGAAAATGGTAAACAACTCTCTTGATTCTGCTTGGGTAAACAATGCTTAGAGGCTCAGTTGACAGAGCGTTGGCGCTGCATTCAGAGGGTCCTGAGTTCGAACCCAGCTGTCAGCCATCCTGACTGAAATTTTCCTTAATCAAGCCACGTTAATGTTGGAATTGTATCTTTGAACTAAATCCTGTCTGACTTTCTTCCCTCATTCCTCTTGTCTCCCTTAAAGTACCAAATGGCAGTAGCTCAGTTAATAGAGCATTGGCTTTGCATTCGGGAGGTTCTGGGTTCGATGCCAGCAGCCGATTATCCTGACTGAAGGTTTTCCAAGGTTTATCCTCAGTCACACCAGTCAAATGTCAGGATGGTACCTTCAACTTACGCCCTGGCCGACTCCTTGTCACATACTTTCTATCTCGGTCTAATCCATAGCTGACTAAGGGCCATAAATAAATTCAATTTAATTCATTCCCTTAAAGCCGCTTCCAAATAGGACTGAGGTCTTGTACGATGACTCATATAAACCAAATTAGTAATTAAATCAACGTTAAATTTTACCTACTCACATTCCGAGCATATAATTTTAATACTGTAGCTTATCTCACTAGTCTAGGGTTACTAAGCATAAAACGAGCCGTCGTAGCTCAGTGGTAGAGCGTTGGTGTAGCATTCGAGAGGTCCTGGGTTCGATCCCAATGGCCGACCATCATGACTAAGGTTTTTCCAGGGTTTTCCATCAGTCATAGCAGGCAAATGCCGAGATAGCACCTTCAACATAGGCCTTGGCCGACACCTTCCCGAATCCTTTCCCCTCTCCTCCCCTATCCCGGCCTGAGCATTAGATGTCTAAAGGCCATAAATAAAATTAAAAAACTAAGCATAAAAAATGAACAGAAGGACAGGGGTGTTCAAAACGAAAGATATAAAGAATATTCATATTTAAATTTTACTTATTTAAGGCCTTTAGGCAACTTTGGCCCGAATGGATGATGATGGGAAAACTGGAATGAAGAAAGTGGGAGAAAGCGAGAGAACCCTGAATAAACCCACGCATAAGGTATTTGTTTATTACGAAGCCCACATGACACAAGACGGGATCAAACCGGGGCCTGCATGTTCCAGAAGTGAGCGATCTACCACTGAGCCACCGTGGCCCTAGAATACTTATGTAAATGTGTAACAATCGGATTCACAAATCAACAAAATGATAAAGCGTGACTTATTTTCTACACGTAACCTCATTACTATAAATTTTGATCAACTGTCGTTACAAGCCTGGTTTGAGCAAGTAGGTAGCTTACAGGTACCAATAGTTCAACAAATTACAAATGTTACTTTACTATAATTTGTTAGGTTACACAGGCGCTTGTTGAAAGAGTCGTAATCTTTTTCACACATATCTTATCATAAAGAAGGCTGACCTCTCTTCTTTTAGCAAAATGAAATTGAAAAGAAAAAGTCAAGCACAAAACCCACTATTCCTTTACTTTTTCCAGGTTATGAATACATTTTTATGGAATCTCCCTTTTCCAGAACTTTTTACTCGAAAGCTGATTTTCCTCATTTTTCCCAGTTCCCGGGTCATGGGAACCTAACCTTGTAATCCTTCACTGTTTGTTACAAGAAGGACATTTGTGGTTTTCAAGAAGAGAGTACGTCTGGAAAATCAAATAAGAAATACGCGTTTCATTCTAATAATGCAGAGTTATTAAAATGCATTCAGATTGGCGGTCTAATTCATGCTTGACGAACCCTGATTTCTTCTGTTGATTAAAGTCGTATGTACTACTGCGGACAAAAGTTTTGTCGCACATCTTTAGAGAATATTCCTCAAATTGCAATGATACGCCTCTCGCGTGTTATTTTTTCACACAATATCCTTGTTTGATTGCATATCAGGATCATATTTTCTACACAAGTGCGTCATATAATTGTGCATATCTCTGCAAGTGAAACGCCGTAGCTCAGTGGTAGAGCGTTGGCGTAGCATTCGGGAGGTCGTGGATTCGATTTCAGCTGCGACCATCCTGACTGAGGTCTTTCCAGGGTTTTCCTTCAGTCACACCAGGCAAATGCCGAGATGGCACCTTCAGCATAGGCCCTGGCCGACACCTTCCCGATTCCTTTCCCCTCCTATATCCCGGCCTGAGCCTTAGATGCCTAAAGGCCATAAATAAAATTCAAATTAACTAAGAAAAAGTCAACTATAGGCATTGGCCAGAACTTCTGCCTACAGCTGTACATATTCGGGCAAGATTAGTACGAATTACAAAGAGTACACGGATTTTGAAAATGAAAAACAAAGGGACAGATTGCAAAGAAATAAATTACATCTTATTCCTACCTGCTTCCACTTCAGGACTAAGATCAATGTGCGAGGTGGCTCTTTCCAGTCTTTGGTAATCAGATAATAGCTGCCCTCCTTGCTGACTGCTACCAAGTCCGCCTAAATCTGAAACAAAATAACCAGTCTTAGCTAGTCTTACAAATCCATAATATGAGATACACATAATAATCAGTCTTCGTGCCGAGCGACCCTGGCTTAGTTGGTAAAACGTTAGCTTCTCGTTCAGAAGATCCTAGATTAAAACTCAGTGGTCAGTCACCGTGACTGAAGTTTCCCCAGAGTTTTTTTTTCAGGCATATACGGTTTAATGACCCTACAGATGCCTAAAGGTCATAAATAGAATTCAACAGTCATCATGTTCACAATTAATTAATAT
Source organism: Lepisma saccharinum (assembly GCA_022664845.1). NCBI lineage: Eukaryota > Metazoa > Arthropoda > Insecta > Zygentoma > Lepismatidae > Lepisma > Lepisma saccharinum. The sequence goes on along the minus strand of JAGDQP010004680.1, from coordinate 36,912 downwards.
ACACTAAACGAACAGAAATCTTTACTCACATGATATCAATGCAATAGTTTTATTAATTATAATTTTAATGTTGGTGCCATTACCATTTTGAAAGTGAATCTATTAATTTAAACGTCTTCTTCCTTATTCTATTTTATTAACTGCAATACAACTCAAAGGCGAAGTTACAGACATGAAAGGGAACACGAAAACAACATAGCGAGGGAATAGAATCTGGTGTTATTCAAGGTACCATCCCACCAGTTGTCTGGTGATACCAAGGAAATACTCAGTAGAGATCCGTGGTCGTTGGGCGCTCTACCAACTAGGCTACGACCACTCGGTTTCAATTTCATCCCATAATAAGTAAATCACGAGTCTATATAAGAAACCACAGTATATACCTACAAAAAAGGGTCTAATTGTCTCGAAAATGGAGACTGGATAAAAACAAACTGTTTTTAACTAATCGCCTCAGTTTTTAACGCTGTTTTATGTTTGATTCAACTTAAAATTATTATTACGCAATATGTCTTATATCTCCCAAAGTAAACAACACTACTTAGCATACGGATAGTACAAGGTAACAAAGAAAGTTTTTGCCGTTTTTGACGTCCCATTAATCATGGGCTCACAGAGAGGAAACACAATGACGCATGTGCCTGCCAAGCGATCGGGAGTTAGTCTGATCATCGACCTTCAGTAATACAGGCACGGTTCTCACACACAGCATAGCTTGTCCAGTGTAAAAGAGAAATGGAGGTATCGAAGCAGCTTGTTCGCGTGTGTTTGTTGTATGACTTTAAAGTGGTCCTGTCAGCTGCCGCATCAAGTCGCCGCATATGCCAGGCATTGGTTCCAGAAATTCCGTTCGGGGATGTGAGCCTTGCCATGAACCTCGCAGTGGACGACCACATGTCTTGGATGACCAGGCCCTGAAAGGAACCATTGAGGAGGGCAGTGGTCTAACGTGTGATGAACTTGCAGAAAGGTTCCATATTTCCGCTGAAACAGTCAGACTGCACCTGCATGGGATAGGGAAGTCATACAAGTGGCTACCCCACACATTGTCGGCAGCCAACAAGGAACAACGAGTGACAACCTGTTTGTCCTTGCTCATTCGGCACCTGAACACACCCATTGATGGCTTGCTCACTGGTGACGAAAAGTGGGTCCTCTATGACACCCCTAAGAGTAGCAGACAGTGGTTGTCGCCACGTGACCCCGTTCCTCACACCTCAAGACCACCTCTGCACCCATAAAAGGTTATGCTCTCTGTATGGTGAACTTATCGCCAAGTGGTGCATTACGAGCTCCTTCCATCTGATCAGACCATCACTGCTGACCTGTACTGACAGCAGTTGCAAAGGGTGCACCGTGCATTGCGGCAGAAGGAGCCGGCATTGGTGAATCGCAAGGGTGTGCTGTTCCTCAACAACAATGCCAAGTCAAATGTGGCAAAGAGGACTCGGGAGACCCTTCAGCAACTTGGCTAGGAGACACTGTGCCATGCACCATATTCACCGGACCTTGCGCCAACAGATTACAACCTGTTTCATTCCCTCGACAACCACCTCCATGGGAGATCCTTCGCCAATGAAGGAGACCTGCGGAACGCACTCATGGACTTCTTTGCCTCGAAGACAGCCGACTTTTATCACCAGGGTATTGTGCAGCTGCAGGAACGTTGGCAAAAGGAGTTGGATGCTGATGAAGCTTACTTCGAAACCTAAAGGTACGTACCGTTCACTATATTGCTCTTTGTTTATCACTGCTCTAGAAAGGAAAAAACTTTTTTGGTTACCTTATAGAATTCATTCTAAACATGGACAATCTTTACTTAAAAAGCAGTTTCATTTGAGAAAGCAATGCTGGGTTAAATGAATTTGAAGACAGACATATTACGCTACGGAGGACAAATATATTATCACAATCACATACCTTGAATTAATAGTAACCGATCTCAATGATAGAAACAGTTACTTTTGTGTATGGCTTCTTCAGCACCAACATCATTTTAATTTGTATGTATTAGTGCAATAAAGAACAAGCTAGCAGTACTTCATCTATCAACTTGATTTATAATCTTTTTACACTGTATATCCCTTTTTAATAGCACTCACAAATACAAAAAAAAACTCTTTACATAAAACATGTTGTTGGTACGGAAGAAGCCATCAGGCAGATGGTAAAAGACATATCCACATAAGTAATTGTCTTTCTACTATTGAGGACGATTAGAATTCATAGTTTTCCCCCCTCCCTTTCTTACATGCAAGACAACATTACCCAAAGAAGGTTAATTACCTAAGAGGATATTAGAGCGACGCTCCGATGAGACGTTTGCGAAAATTGACCTATAGTCCTAATGATCTGACCCTTAACTGTTTAAATCCATTACCTTAACGCATATTGTTTTTAACTTAATTAACCATAATACAATGTAATCTTGGTCTCCAAATTAGATTACTAATTTTACTTTTCCCTATCGCTTTCGATGATGAATAATTTCGATACATCATATTGTCGCTTCTGCATACTTGTTTGTGTACCTAAGTTACTTTCTTTGTCCCAGCTAGGTTTAAACTCCTGGCGTCATATCCCGGTAGAGCTTAAATCAATGCTTGAGAGAGGTTTTGATTTGCGCGCATATTTTCGACTGAAACCCGAAGTCTTCACCAAATCCCTTCTGCATACTTGTTTGTGTATCTAAATTACTTTCATTATATGAAATTATTCAAATTAATAATTCCCCATATTTTTTTTTTAAGTTAAAAAACAATCACTTTAACGCCATTTCTTCCCACCTTATTCATAGGATCAATAAAATTTTTTTTATATACGCACGGAGGGCAAGTATATGTCAATCAAAGCTCACCTTCTAATCCTACCATCAGCAGTTTTGGTTCTTCAATACGCGAATCTTTTCGCTCCTTAACCTAGGAGGTTCTTCAGGCGAACAAAGATTAATTAAAGCAGGTTGTAACATGCCGTCTCCGCTGTCATGTTACTTGTTATATATGCTAATATTTTTTTAAGTTCTAGGGTAATTAACTGTTATGTATGCGAATTTCTTTTGAGATTTTTTTTTATTTTTTTAGGGTAATTTTGCATATTTGTGTATCTCAATATTTAAAGGTAATTTTTTCTATGTATTTTCTAGCATAATCCAATCTCTCAATCTTTTTTTTTTTTTCGAGTTTTACATATATTGTTGCCGAGTGTTTAGGCGAGGCTAGTACACATGTGTTCTTCTTTTGTTTTAAGCAACTCTCACTGGTGCGCGGTGACCGCAAGGAATTTCTTGGAGAGAGTTTCCGAGCCTCCAGTTTGATCTACATATACGAACTCTGGCAAGAACCAGGATCAGTCAACAGCAGTCCTCGACGAACGTTACATCTACAGCATCATCTCTCCGATCTCCGCTTAACCGCTGAGATGTAGTCCTAGAGACTGATGAGAGAGGGGAATCTTCCAACCCCTTCTAGGGGACTAAGTTCCTCTAAGTATGACAGAAACATTATCTGACTCCCTTCGTTTTCATTTACTTTCTCCATAAAGTTATTTTCAGAAATACCGTAATATTTAATGCTGCGTTTCGTAATGTACTTCGTACGGGGAAAAGTTTTGATTATGTTGCCAGCCGTAATTCATGTTTATTTTGTGCTCGTATAGCGCCAAAATGAGCAGTCTTCCATATGTTTTATGCCGTCGGTCTGTAAGACGTAAAGTTCGTGACATTCGCCGTATAAAACAATGATAGAGGTTGATTTAAGGTATGAAAGAGTTACTTTGTGTTGTACTTGAGGTAAGGAAACTGACAGGTATTTTTTTCTCTCCTGCTTTCTTTACTAGCTCAGTGCTAATTTGTTCTTTCTTGAAGTTTGATATTAGATTCAATTAAGGATACATGAATGTACTCAGTGCTTTGTATAAGTGCGAGAGTATCCCTTGAGAGCGGAAGTAGGTGGCAAGCGTCACTGAAATCCCTATTTGAAAGTAGGGAATCATTCTTACAAGGTTCTTATGGAAATGCAGCCGACACATACCTTTTTGCTCATTCAATTACTAAACCAACGACGCAATGAGGAACTGTACAGGCTAAGGTCCAACAAGAGAGTGTTTTTAATTCCTAATCGAAGTTAAACAAGTGTCTTTTTAAGTGTTCTATCTTATTTCTTTGAGGAGATGAGCGGCATGGCTCCCACTCAACCACCTTGAGTAGTTTTTTAAGTAGCAAAGCCATGTTTTCATAGAGGAGTGGCTGTGGCTTTTGATCTCGTTGGCATAGGAGTCAAACTAACCTATATAGATGGATTATGTCGCAACTTGACATGAAAGGAAGTCTGCGACAAGTAGCCTAGAAACTTTTCTGAGGCCACTCTTTAAATCCTGAATAAAAAGCTAAAAGCTGAGACAACAAACCAAATAAATCATATTCTTAAATGCGGTGCGGGAACAGGTTTCTTTAGCTGTTTTATAACTAAATGTTTGATTGACCTTTTTTAATATTGATCTGTCTGAAGCCTAACATCTACATGCGTGTCCCAGAACACTTTCTATCTTTTTCTTTCTCCCCCCAGCTACTTTCTGCAAGGCAGCCGTGTGGAATTGTGTTAAATAAGGATAAATATTGATTAAAGGAAGTTTGTTCTATAAATGCGTGATAGGCAAAGACTGCGAAAGGTTATCGTAACTCAATGAGAAATGCTAAAAGTAAAAGTAAACAAAGATGCCTTTCGAACTTAAAAGCTACGACAAACTATGAGAATATTGAAGCGAGGGAGACTGGAAATTGTGACATTTTATGTATCTTGTAAATAGTTGTTTTGTTAATCTTTATACTCAAAATATATCGTATAGCCAGATCTAAATCATTTATCGTTTTGTGGTTTGTGGTCATTGCTCCGGAGGTAAGATTTATTATGTTCTCCTCGTTCTGACAATAGTTTTATTGTTGGCTATAATCGAGTCTTTTATTGTTTTACCGTAAGCCACAGTTATGCTTCCCCGCTCAGTAATCATGTAGGACTGGTTGCATACGCTGTAAGGCGATGGGCGAGGATATTAAACCTGGCATCTTGAATACCATTTTTATTTTATTGCCTCGTACTATAACGAAAAATCCACGAACACAGAAGTCATTCTGCATCTCAACGTATTCGCTAATTCACCTCAAGCGCCAATATATATATATATTTTAAGTCTGGGTCTAATTTCCGTTGTGTGAAACAGATGTTTTTCTTTGGGATCTCCTATGTACTGTTTCCACAAATTAAATCTGTTGCAATATTTCGTTCTACGAGTTTTTGCTCTGCGTTTCTTAGTGCTGCCCATATTCCTGGCCGTTTGTTATTAAAACCTCATTTGCTTTTATATTCTTTCCCGTACGTATCGGAGAATATATTAATTTTGGCATAAATCTTTATGGCACGTTCACCAGTGTGAGACACAGTGTAACACGGTACACGTTCCTTATATAATCTTCGCGTAATGTGAATAGGTGTAAGTGAAAGAAAGGAAATAAAATTTTATTTACAGAGCGTCACTATAATTTCACCTAAAAATTTTGTATTCAACATTTTTCTAAAGATTGCCAGAACGTTAGAATGAACAATGTTGTTGTGTTGGTGAACATGTTGCTCAAACTGTGCATGAACTTAAGAAATATGAACCATATCGTGAACAAATACAGGGTTTTGCAAAATAACATCAACAGAACCCATTCACGAGATTCCTGACATATTTTTTTTTTTTTTTAAAAGAAAAGACCATCGAGGGCCAACAAATGCTTCGTTTCGGAGCTACAGGCTACCGAAAGCGTGGAAAAAAATGAATTTTAGAGCTTGATATTTCCAATACTATTAACAGTAGAACAGAGACGTCATGGTACCGTCAAAGACTTGACTGAGACCTGTTCTATCCAAAAATGAATATTCCAAAATTGACCAGTTGGGGCGCAAGAGATTCCCTAAAGGAAATAGCGGATTCTCACAGATTCTTTGAAGTAAAGGTGGGTTCAAATAAGCTGGCCGGGACTACTTTTCAGCAAATAATAATAATTCGTTTGCGCCAGATTGATATCTCAAACAGATTTCCTTTGCGAAAAGATCTTTTAAAAATATTCGTGATTGCATAACGAACAGGAGTAAGAAATGTATACATGTTAACGAATTTTTAGTGTACTTATCTATAAAAGAGACTGTTACTGCTCGGTTGAAAGGCGGCGAATACGTCTTAGTATCTTTACTCACACAGAAAATCGTCTTACTCTCGCTTATTTCGACTCACTATTTACTTTGGAGAATGTCAGAGAATACCCTACTTTCTATGTGGAATCCCTTGCGCATCCATTGGACAATTTTGGAATATGCATTTTTGGATAGAGCAGGTCTCAAGTCTTTGACGGTACCATGCCGCCTCAGTTCTACTGTTAATGGTATTGGAAATATCAAGCTCTAAAGTTCATTTTCCCACGCTTTCGGTGGTCTACTGCTCCGAAACAAAGCAATAAGCACCCTCGATGGTCTGTACTTTTCTTCTTATTTTTATGTCTGGAATCTCGTGATGTGGTTTTGTCGGTGTTATTTTGCAACACCCTGTGGACGTGCTGCAATGAATTTAATGAGCCTATTTTGTATGTTTACTTATAAACCTGAAACGAGTGGTGTTTCTTAAGGGGTAGTAATGTAGTATATGGAATGTTACTGTTTACGTGCAGTAAGTATTTCTTCAATGAAAAGGGTCGAAGTTTTATGTAAATACCCCTGGTCAGTATTTCAGGTTAATGTAAAGCAACGATCTCCAACAAAAGATGGCAGCACTATCGCCGTACGTAAAACTTTGTAAACTTTATTTTTATATGGGCCAGTCTAGTAACTTTGGACTTCGGCCCGTCACGATTTTGCCTTTAGCTGTTAAGTGTTAAAATATACACCCATGCCGGGACTCGAACCCGGGACCTTCGAACCGATGGCCTACCGCCGCAGACCGCTCGGCCGGCTATCGCCGTACGTGTCTAATGTATTTTTATCGTTGCATGAAAAATTTCAATGCTGCTCCTTCAAATTAACGTCTAAAAGAGTTCTAACTTTCAGGAAAGGAAGTTCATAACCAATTCAAGAGTTCGATCGATCGCAATTTTTTATTTTCGTTTTTCTTCATTGTTGAAATCGCTTATAAAAAATCGGCCTTGATCGAACTCTTGAATTGGTAATGAACTTTCTTCCCTAAAAGTTTGAACCCTCCAGGCTTGAATTTGTAGTAGCAGCAATTGAAATTTCGTGCAACCATAAAAATACATTAGACATATATGGAGATAGTGCTGCCATCTTTTGTCGCAGATTGTTGCTTTACATTAACCTTAATATCCCCGAACTTGATATAGTTCTGAAGCAGGCTTCCAGAACGGTCTTTTCCATGTTGTTGGTGGTGTTATGAATTACCCTGGAACAGGCAATTTGATATAGCCCTGATCTGATGTGTTTTCAAAGGCCGTATACAGAATTTTCAGTGTTGGCGTCCCTTTCATGTTCGCTAATTCGTACTGACAGGCAACATTTGGTTAAACCGATATATTTCTTACAACAGTTACATATAACTTCATAGATTCCCTGATTTTTTTAAAAATATTAGCTGTGAAGTAACTCTTGTATTCCGTGTTTGATTTTTCAAGTGGTTTGGGTGCATACAAAGCTGTAGTTATGTTTTTATTATTGAATACCTTTTCTAAATTGTCGTGTAATTTGAGGGAAGATGAGCATCCTAACGTATTTGTTTGAGTTCGTGCTCTGTGGAAAGTGGATAGTGTGGATTTGGCCCAAGAATCTAGTTAAAAAACTTTGGTAAACTTTATTTTTATATGGGCCAGTCTAGTAACTTTGAACTTCGGCCCGTCACGATTCGGCTTTAGCTGTTAAGTGTTAAAATCCACACCCATGCGCCTGCCGGGACTCGAACCCGGGACCTTCGAGCCGTTGGCCTACCGCCGCAGACCGCTCAGCCGGCCAAGAATCTAGTTGATTGTATGAATAACTATAGTCTAAGCTTAGGAAAAAAAAATGTTTAATTTTCGTGTCTAAATCTAGAGGGTCGGAGAATTTTTATAGCCTCAAAGAAAGATCTGCCAATCCATTATTTTATTTGTCGAAGTATAGCCAGTCCATCGTATCCTGAGGAATTAAAGCACAAATTCAATTTAAAATAGAGAAATTATAGACATACTACTGGTAGTAAATAAGTACTGCTATACAATTACGTATTTACTTCCACAAAACAGCCGCAAATCATTCAAAATGGTATGTGTTAACTTACTCAATACCCACGTTAACATTCATGCAAATTTAAACAAGCTGGTGATTAATATATTACCTAAACACCACCTGATGCCATGCTCCAAATCTACAGAAAAAAAGAACAAGATAATAACTAACAGTGGAGTCAAGACATGAAACAAAAAGAAAACAATATAAGTAAAAAATAATACCTTCTTTGCAACTTGAGCAAGCAAAAAATAAACAGATAAAAAAAATGGCAAAATAAGCTGAGAAATTAGGACAGAAGAAGGGAAGAATTTACTACATTCAAACTTGAACTTCAGCGTCGTAAATTGACAGATATCCGTATTTAAGTACCTTCTACAATAATGCAGTATATTTTGCTCGCATGACAACTGAAGTAAAGGACAAATAATTCTGTCTTATGCACTGATCTTTTGCTATTGTGCAAAGAAACACAATATCTGAGACTATGTAGGGTGTTTAAAAATTGTTGTTATAAATTGAAGGATGGATGGATGGAGCAATCAGTCATTCAAAAGTGGAAAATTTCTATCTGGACACGTCGCTCCAAGCAAGCTGCATGGTATTTCGCTTGATACAATCGAGTTTCCTCAGGTGCACACAAGTCCCAACGGGTAAAGCGTACACTATACTAAAACTACGATAAGTAGGAATCAAAAGGTTCAATGAAAACTGAGCGTGTGGAGATAGTTCAGATAGACCGTTGAACGCTATCTTTCTTTACATAAAAGCCTGCCATCTAGTGACATCAGTTCGAGTAACTTTTACGTTATCCACTCAAAAAATAAAAATAAAAACGTGAAAATTTAAAGGAGAAAATTTAACCTTTCTAACGTGTATGGAAGTGCTGAAAAGCAAAAATATAACAAAGTTTCGAGTTATGGAAGTGTGAAATAAGAGTGGATGGGCGGAAAGTCCGACTGACTATTTAGATGCATCCGCGTTCAGGACGAGCACATAGTGTGAGTATTAAATGTGAAAACGCATCGCGTATATTGAAAACATCTAACTTTAAAGAACTTTAAACTTTATTTTTATATGGGCCAGTCTAGTAACTTTGGACTTCGGCCCGTCACGATTCGCCATTAGCTGTTAAGTGTTAAAATCCACACCCATGCCGGGACTCGAACCCGGAACCTTCGAGCCGATTGCCTACTGCCGCAGACCGCTCGGCCACCCAGCTGGTGAAAACATCTAACCTGGCTTTTTCTATCCCGTCTTCGCTCGTCCGACATACTATCCGTGATTTTTGTAGACAAATAGGCGCCACTCATAACACGAAGTGACGTCATTACTAATCCTCCCGCTGCCACCATATTTAATGGTGGTGAACAACTCAAGTGCGTATTTAAAGAAAAAGCAATGACACATGACTTTCCCTAACACTTTTTGGATTGCTAGCTGTTGTTGTGATTGTAGAAAAGTGTTTGAGACAATTATTTACAAGGAAATAAGTGGTATAGGGCGTATATATGACTCAATAGCTAGCGAAAGCTAGGAAGATAAAGTAAACTTTATTCGTTCACTGCTTCTTTAAGCTTCCTTTATGTCCTAGCTATGGTAGTTTTACTGTTTATTTTATTTATTTATTATTATTATTTTATACGTCGACGATTCTCCCTACAGCCATTAAAATCAACACCCATGCCACTGCCGGGACTCGAAACCAGGACCTTCGAGTCGTTGGCCTATCACCATAGACCAAACGGCTACCCGGCCGGCGGTAGTTCTATTGGAGTTTACGCTTTACCTGTTAGGACTCTTGAGCACCTGATGAAGCTTAGAGCGAAATACCGAGCAGGACTTTTTTTAACGATGTGTCCAGGCTGATCTTTTCCACATCTTCTTTTATTTCAAAGATGGCATTTACAAAATTGATTACAAAAAGTTTCTGTAAAGAAATGTTGAAAAATGTGTAGTTTCGAAGCTAGAGGTATTCAAATATGATATGGCAACGTCACAAATGACGCAATATTTCGACAATAATGATGTAAGCCGCGTCAGCTTAGCAAATTACAATTGGCGTTGTACCAATAATTGTACATGAGCAAAGTTTAACGTTGATGAATGTAGGTTAGAGGGGCTATCTATGTCTACTAGATAATGCTGATCACTTAACAGTCAAGTTCTTACATGAGGAATCTCATTGAATACATTTAATAATAAATTTTGCTCAAATAGAATTCTTGCGTACAACTACGATTGTGTTTGGCCAAGCCGATAAGTCCTTCATCATTATTTGTCGACATATTACGCCATCTGTAACGCCTCTAGCTCGAAAATTACGCATGTTTCGACATTTCTTCAAATTGACTTTTTACTTCTTGTTTCGGTCTAATGAATTCATTCTTCAATTTAGACTACACCACTTTTTAAACATCCTGTATACAGACTTCAACATGGTATTCCCTTTTACTTACAGAGCTTGTACGTCGTAATGAATCCCTATAGTAGGTACCACCATCTGCTGGCGTCCCGTTTAACTACATGCTCTACTATACTACTGTAGTGTGTGTGTGTGTGTGTTGAAAACACAGGTAAGGATGAAAGACCGTAAAAATGAATCCGCTTTCGACTTGTCGCTTGGAATATAT
>JAGDQP010004680.1:10415-22066 GCA_022664845.1 Lepisma saccharinum | reverse complement strand
TAATACATTCTGTAAATATTATAATATGTTCTGTAAATATTATAATATATTCTATGACGGTGCTTGGAGTAAGTGAATTTGGGAGATAGTGTAAATAGATGTACAAAGAGTTGCCTAGCAACAATATTAAAAAAAAACAAATGATACTAAAAAATATTTAAATAATTATTAAAGATCTATTAAATATTAGTATATGCGTTAATATGAATTACAAGCCATTTACAAAAAAAGCTGCAAAAGTGCTCAACAGATGGCAGCACTATAAGTAAGCTAATTTAAATATATTTGTACTTATTGAATTGAGTTTATTATTAATTAATTATGATTTATGTTTTATATAATTATTATTTGCAATGTTTTAAATATTTATATTAATTAATATTAATGTTAATAAGAATGTTACGGAAAATGACCATATCCAAAAATGTAATCATATATTGTATAAAACGGGGAAGAGTTTTCTGAAGAAGTCGACGTCAAATCAAGTCATGTCAAGTTAATATTATATATCAAAGGTGCTACGCTAGATTCAGGAGATCAAAAGACCTCCTTGGCAAAATAAGGTGAAATAAATGACCTTCTCTCCTTGCAATCAAATAGTTTTATTTCCTTTCTATAGTCTGCTGCCGGACTTCCCAACATACCTTGTAACACGCCCGATCCCAACGAGTGGGAGAGCTGGGGCACGGGTATGGTCTGCAGGTTCGACTCTATTCCTCAAGAAGTAAGAATCCACGCGGACTGAGCTAGACTACATAGACTACACTACATAGACTTCAAAAGGGCTGTGGAGAGACCCTCTGCAATTCTGTAGCCAATTATTATTAATTAATTAAATATTACCATGTAGTCTGTACTAGCGTTTTGTCTTTAATTAAAACTAAAGTTCTATTGAAGAATCAATTAATTCGAAAGCTAAATGCCTCTCTTCATTACACAGCTTTCCGAGAGGGACATACTTTTTGCTAGAACATCATATTTCTGCAAGGACGTGTGACCAAGTGTCGCTCCATAGGGCAAAAGGAAGAAATTCGTAACTAAAGCACCTTGATATCACGACGGGAGGGAGACATTGTGGAAATAGATTACAAGGATTTGGTTTCAATTCCCACAGTACGCCTAATTTTCTGTGTATATGTATTTCTCTTGCTTACACTGAACAAGCTACTCACTGCGTATGTCGAGATTTCCGCACGTAGTGGAATGCCTTGATTTCGGATTGAATATTATCTGACTAGGGATGCTACTACTATTTTCGTTTTCCCACGGACAAAGTAACTTTATTAACGAAATCGGATCGTAGTCTAAGATTCTTTAAAGTCGCTCATAAATGGGATATTTCCAACGGTAATCTAGAGTTACACAACCACCATCATTCTCAGCATGCATCATAATCCCTTTTATCTCTTCCAAGTACTCCATTACTTTATCATTCCTACATTTCCACCTTATATTTCGATACTTCCTGAAATGCACCGGATTTCCTCCAGCTTTTACAAACAGATCCCTGATTTTATTACTCTGGCCTCAATGGAAGATATAACTAGTGACGTCAAAATTAATTTGATCAGTTATTATTCTATTTTAGCCAATAAAAAATATGGGAATATCTTAAATCAGAACGACTGTTTACCTCAGTGACTGGAATGGATTTCCTCTCATCATGGTAGTAGGATTGTTTGATAAGCTTCAGATTCAACAGAAGAGCAGAGTAGGTGGCCAAATAGATCCCATCAGCGTTAATGATGGTTATAAGAGCTAGATTTTCTGTAGTGCTCACTTCATCTGAGTTGATATGCTGTTGCCCAAGGAGACCTACAAGAAAATGAGCTACAAATTAGAAATAATTCAATATTCTACAACATGAACAATTATCTGAGTTTAAAGTTGCTTACAAGTACACGCATTGCATCTTTATACCCCTTTACTGCTGCGTAATAGTGACGGTCATTTGCACTGAAAGTAATCAAATCATATTTACAGTCTTAACCCATCAGTGGTACACATGGGTCCTCAGGACCCAGTGGGATTTTGTTTACGTGTTTACTCACAAATGGTAGGTCTGATTATTTTCATCTCCTCAGTAGTCTTTTGACTGGCCGTGGTGAATGTTGTCCTGAAAATGTTTTTCCGTAAAGTGCTTCTAAGCTTGTGTATTACAGGAGAGTGGGTTCCCAGGACCCAAGTGTGCCATTTATGTAACTTTTTTCTGGATGAGGGATTGTTGATTATTTAAGTGTAATTCCTTCTGATCGAGACATTATGGCGGGAGGAAGCCATTTCACCAATGATGAAATAGGGAAGATTATTCTGAAGATAACACTAATTACGTACCAAGTGAACATGACTGAAAGCGAAGTATCATCTGGCAGTGAAAATGATACTAACAGTAACAATATTACTACAGTAGTGGCTTAGGGAGACAGGCCTAAACTTACTATGGCAGAAATAACTACAAATGGTCCAGCGTTCCTACTGAGAGAGGACGCGCACCTGCTAACATTATTTTTCGTCTACCTGGAGTAAAAGGGTGATGCAAAGATTACGGGTTCTACAGATCCGTTTTTTGTGGAGAGCGTTCTCGTTGATGATTCTGTGATTGACACTATAGTGAAATTTACCACTGTGCAAATTACATCTGCTGCAACCACCAGCTATTGTAGTAGCTACTGAAATATTCAAATGTAAAAGATACACATTGTGGCCCTGTTAAAAGACAGGAAAACAAAGAACTACTCCCACCGTTACAAATTACCAATCTGTAAAGAATGCAGCCGCAAATTACGCTTAAAATGTTAGGGGGAAAAAATTATGTCTTTTGTACCAACTCAAGAGGTCATCTATATTGTACCTGAAAACTTTTAAAAGTTTATAAAAAAAAAATCTTAAGGTCAAAATTTCCCATTTTTAGTCATACGGGTCCCCAGGACCCAAGTGTACCATCCATGTAACTTTTTTAAGTGTACCACTAGAGGGTTAATGTAGGACGGTCTCGCAGAAGGAACTCTGTTTCTAAGAAAATATTTTTAAAATTTAAGAATAAGATTATAATCTTTTTACTTTGCACACATTTCATACAATATTAAGACCTTATAAAATGTTACTCAACTTTATTATTAAGAGGGTTGGGGCAAAAGTCATAGCAACTATTTTTTTCTCTCCAAGATAATGTAACAACAATATAACAGTACGCCCCGAAAAGCATGTCATCCGCAGTACCTAAAGACGTCATTAGACGGCAGTGTGTGTTACGGTTGTTGCATGGAAGGCGCTGGAAAATTAGTGGCGGGTCAATCGTCGTGCACGATGGAAGTAACTCAGCGCGAACTGCGTTCGTATGTGAAAATGGTTGTTCTCCGAGGGCACACTGCAAGAGAATGCCACTAGGAGATGGTGGAAGCGGAGTGCCTTGTCATACCGAACTGTCGCTAGATGGGCATCAGCATTTCAGCGAAGACGCGATTCAACAAGCCCGAACTGTCTCGACTCAAACCTTCGTTGCCTCCGACATCGCTGACAGCGTGTTGTGGTTGTTCCTAGGGCGGTACGTGTGCACCCCCTTTGTTTATGCATTATCAATGTAGTTCTGTAACTAATAAAGGCATGTAGCACGTAACTTTGGTTCAGGACTTTTTTTTTTTTCGCACGTCCTTACCTACCCCTGGTACAAATGACCTGCACTGTTCATACATTTAACAGTACCAAAAAGTAGCCCCTTTCATTCATATATTTCGAAATTGCGTGCTGGTGCCACATCCTCGAGAAAAAAAAATAGTTACAGACTTATGCCCCAACCCTCGTAAACTATAACCTGTTAGTACATAGACCCTGTTAGGGTATAGTCGAGGCAAACCATAACATCTTTAACAGTCACGCTAGTCACAATATTTACATTATGTAATGATAAAACATAAAATAAGAATATACTGAGCGGCCGTGGCTCAGTGGTAGAGCGTTGGTTTAGCATTTGGGAGATTCTGGGATCGATCCCAGCGGTTGACATCCTGACTGAGGTTTCTCCAGGGTTTTTCCTCAGTCACACTTGGCAAATGATGTGATGGTATCTTCACCTTAGGTCTGGTTGACACCATCCCGCATCCTTTCCCCTCCCCTATCACGGCCTGAGCCTTAGATGCCTGAAGGCCATAAATATTTTCAGTTTCAATAAAATAAAGAATAATGAAAAATTCAACATTTTTATTCACATAATTAATTATGTTTATTCTTTACATTATTAATAAATCAGTCCACGTAAAATTTTCGATAAACATGAACATAAAATTAACTTCTAAGTAGTTCCTGTAATATTCCATATTTGTCTAATTCTACGCCTTATGACTTGGGCAATGTTTGTAAAGCAGTTGAAACTCAATCTCCTAAAAACATGAAACGTAGAAATTTGTAAGTTTCAACACTTTGCATATTAATTTTAACATATTTGTGAATTTTTCTAATATTTCTCGGAAAAAACATTTTCAAACAAAAACACATTTACACAAAATATACTCGTTGTTCAACCTGACGAAGTCTTCCGGAGAAGGATAAAAAGTGCTTCACGAGAAGCTATATTTAATAGAGGACAAAAATGATTGTTATTTAAAAAGATATGTACAACACGATAAATACCTTGACAGAACTTAGAAGAAAATTCTTGTAATGCCTCATCCACTTCAATGGAGCTCCGCAACGACAAAAGAGATGGAATTAAATTTTGCAAGATCCTTGCAAACTGTCTAGCATTTTGTCGTTCGATGTCAATATATTCTTCCCGTACCTGCAATACATAGATATATTTCAATTAATTTTTTAATCCATGTGATAATACGCATTTAGCACTACAAGGGAATCTTACATACAGGGTGTTCCACAAGTAAGGGAACAACTGTGTATGATCTGCTCATCTACGTTTCAATGGTACACATAGAAATAGACACAGTTTGAATGAACAGTACGATTAGTATTAGTATTAGCACATTGGGATTATAGTACATAATTGACAGTAAGTGCTTAACTTGCGCACCATTGCTTTGGAACACTGATCCATGGAAATGTTACGTGTTACGATCGTCCGATATTACGTCTCAGTTCATCAATCGAACGAGACTTCTTTCTCAATAATCTCCTGAAGATTAGAATGTGCCCAATAAATACTGTTATGTCTAACAGGACCAATTAATTTAAAGATTGCCGCATCAATCTAAAATATTTTGTATGGAAAAGTGTCATCATCTTTACATTTCCCAATAAACCATTCACAAAATTGAACTCTTCTGTCCGTATTACCCTCAGAGATAGCATGCAGAAGGTGACAATGATATCGTTTCAACTTAAGCTCAGACAGCAACCTAACTTGGATTCTACAAAGTCCTTATTACAGAGTGCCCTCTTACTTCTGGAACACCCTGTATGAAGATCACAATGCCAAAAGGGAAAATCCATTTTGCAAAATTTTCTGTTCCAAGCGAAATTCTAATTAGGTGCTTTGGACTACAAGACATATAACGGGTTTCTGCGCATTATTAGAGTGTTATAAAATACTAATTAGAATTTAATTCACTTGTTACTGACGCTTTATAAAATGGATGTATCCCTTTTTCGAATTGAGCCAGCCCGCTTCATATAGCCGTTGAAGCTTTTCAAAGGTGCATGGATACATTAGCACTTAACACTCTTTTGTTTTCTCGTAATAAACGTCAAACAAGCAACACAATATGGGATCTATATACGACACAAATGTAAGATGACCGTTATCTACAAGGGTGAGTCAACGTTTTGTAATATTCAGGTCACTGACTTGCTTTACTCGTCAAGTTACAACCAAAACCGCCTAGCATTTAAAGTAGAGACCTTCGTGTTGCAATGTCTGAAGCCACCTTCCTGTCTCCCGCACGGCAGCTTCCACTTCATTTTGGCTGTTCAAGTGTCCTGATCGCAGCAAATGAGTAATGATCAGAGGGGCGAGGTCCGGATTATATGCTGGGTATGGCAGTAGTTTTGATTCCCTCAAGTTCCTGGAGTTTATTCTGGGTTGTTCGAGCGGTATGAGGTTTTGCGTTGTCTTGCTGCCAAAGTACTCGCTTTCTGTTGACCAATACCGGGTATTTTTTGCCGCACAATGGCATGTCTAGGTTGCCATTGATGGTGCAACCGTCCGGATCGAACTCGTGGTGAATTATCCACTTATAACTCCATAAGACGCACAGCAGCACCTTGTGTTCGAAATGTTCCGGAAGATCACCTTTGTTTAAGCACTGCTTATGCATGTTAGGATTACAGAAAACTATCCAATTTTCATCACATATAATTATTCTCCTGATGAAGCGCAGACCACGTGAGTTTCCCAGGATTTTCTTGTAAATATCCACTCGCCGCTACGCTTGAGCTAGGATCAATTCAATGCGGCAGCTCCGGATGCTTTTACCGAGGTCGGAAAGGTGATGAACCATGGTGGATTGTGAGGTACCGAGCTTACCTGCTACTCTCGGAGTGTTGGTGGTTGGGTTTGTCTCTACGATTTGGCGTACGACCTCAGAATCGGACTACATGGCCTTGGCTGACCGTCGAGGTTCTTGCAACCAGAGCGAAGTTTCTTGAACATCTCAACTGCATTTTTACTACGTTTCGGGTTGATTCCGCAGCGTTATGGAACTCGTACAACAAAAATTCCCGAATTAGTCGTTGAGGCGTGTCCATTTTTTCTTCTGTCACTGCACACACAGAACGAAGAAGCACTGCACAACCTTTCACAACACAAAGTGACCCGTTCCAATGGGAACCTTCGACGCCTTGAACTGCTTCGACCACGTAACATACACGCTTCAGATGATGCGCATAGGTAAAAATATAGTAAAACATTTGACTCATCTTTGTACATTGTTCTTTCCTCCCATACAAGTCAGGTATTGCCAGATTATGCTACTTTTGGAATTTGTGCCACATACGTAAATATTTCCACCGGCCATTTTCTATGAATCAGAGTGTACATGAGTATGAATGTAAGGATTAACGCTTTAAATCGAAAACTGATTTCACAATATGACTTTCCCTTTGCCTCTTCCTTATCTTCTTTCAATAAGCGCAATGTATCAACGAAGCCTATTTTATAAGTATTCAAATCATTAATACTATACAACAAATAATCTTTTTTTTTTTTTTCTATTGAAAGGAGTTTACATTTAGCCTTGCTCTGAAATGGATAGTTCCTTATTTTAATTACAAATAAATCATACATCCATACCTGGCCTATCCTGATATCATTCTCGTGTAAAGTTTTAGGAACTTTCCCGATGCGAATGGCTTCCTCTTCTTGTTGTTGCCTTTCTGCTTCCATTAAGAACTTAGTCAACTGCAAAGGAAATACATTTTTTTAACTCTATTTACTTTCCTATATCGCAATATTTTATCAAAATTACAATCAGATCTTTATTTGATATCTCACGGGAGCGGGTTTGATACCGATACATAAATTACTAATCAACAACACAAGACTTACTGGAATCTCTTATTTTTAGGTTACAGTTCGGTTTTGTCTTTTACTCACTGCCTCTGGTTGTTGAAAGAAGAATGGGAGGTAGTGGCTCTGACCTTAATTCGAAGTTCAATCTGGTGTAATTGGGGGGAAAATCAGATTTAACTTCAGTCAGGATGGTCATCGCGAGCAGGGTTTGAACTTCCGCTGCATCGGCGCTGTTGAATCTTCGGTTGTGACTCTCGTAAAACAAATTCAGGGGTTTGATTAGCACTAAAACAAAGCTGGACTCTGGAGTTATAAGTTTATCTACGATTTTAGCTTACAGTGTGTTTTTGAAATAATGGCGTAAACTTCGGTTGGTAATATCACATCACAACACGAAAAAAAAATATTTTTGAAGCAATTTCGAAATAAGCTTAGTTTCGAAGCTACAAGCTCTCAAAGTTAGCGAAGCACCGTCAAAAATGACGTCATATCTCGACAAATAATGACAGAAGGGGTTTTGGTGTAGCATTGTAATCGAAGTAGTACCGAATACATCCACTTGAGCAATGATTGAGGGAGTGCCACACAGGTGTTTTGCAACGTCAGAATTACGTTGTCAAGGAATTCATGCGGTTTATAATAGGGCAAGTCTAGAAATCCCCTCTAAGCTGCATTCGCCTATTATAAGCATTGCTAAAATAGATGTATTGGGTACTACTTCGATTGTAGTTTGCTACACTGACACCGCATACGTTATTCATTTATCGAGATCTGACCTCACTTGCGACGATGCTGCGAAAACTTTGAAAGCATGTAGCTCCGAAATTTCTTCCAAGGAACTTTCTACTTGTTTCGATGAGAGATATCACCTCCCGAAGTTTGCGACATTAGTTCAGGGACATACTGTATAGAAGTCAATGACATTACATACCAACACTAAATATTTTTTCTCAGCCTCACATCGAATAAATTTATTGGTCACATAACGGGGCGAGCAGTCATTTTTCTGGACTTGTACATTCCATTTTTTGATATCTGGCCAAAACTATTTTTGTAAATACCCTCCTGGGACTGGAGAGAAAAAGTTTCTCTGGAAAACTCTAATTATGATTTCGGATTTGTAGAGGACTTGATTCTACTCAAACTCCCTCAGATAATTCGCACTAAATTAACCCTAAGATAATTTACTGTATCAGCTATGTGGATAAAGAAAACACTAAGATATCATAAATTTATGATTTAGTTTAGATTACCGGTCTGTACTGTATATAAAATTACATTTATAGGCTGTATTGATAGCTGTAGCCTACGGGCATCTAAAACGGTCCCTCGGCAAACAAAACTTTCGAGCAAAGGAAACGGCCAACACCTATTATAGGATAGGTCAGTGTGAGAAAAGTTTGAACCTCTTCAACAATTTTACCCTCGTACAAATTTCAAGGTTTTCCATTGTCCCTTTTAGAGTATATGGTACTTTACAATATACAAAAATTTGCAAAGAAATTGGCCGAAAAATTTGAAGGGAAACTACAAAAGTGTTTGATGAAATTTTACAAACTTTTCTCGCCTACGGCACAAAAGGTGCTCCATATAGAGTGGGATCTCGTTTCTCCTTTCCAAGATGGAGAAAAAAACTTACGATGTCGTGCATACTTTTCACAGATTTCAGCTCAATAACGGGTTCGTTAGTTTGGTGTTTAGCTTATGAAGTTAAGTTTCTCTTAAATAAAAGCAGCTTAATTTTATTTTTGAACTTTTTTTTATTTATGGTCTTTAGGCATCTGAGGCTCAGGCCGAGATAGGGGAGGGGCAAGTATGCTGGGAGGTGTTGGCCAGGGTCTAAGTTGAAGGTGCCATTCCGGCATTTCCCTGGTGTGACTGAGGAAAAACCCTGGGAAAAAATTTAATCAGGATGATCGGCCGCTGGGATTGAACCCATGACCTCCCGAATGCTACGCCAACGCTCTGCCACTGAGCTACGCTTAATTTTATTCATAACAATATACAACTCTGAAACTAACAGAAAAATTTGACACTCGTCATGACCGTGACTCGAACCCGGATCTTCTAGTTTTCGGTCGAGTATGGTATGTGTATATAGTGCTCCTTATGCTATAACACTCTCGGCTCTTCACTGCTGATTACGAAGTCAAGGCACTCCACTACAGGGGGACGGCCTAAGGCCTGCAATGCCTAAAGGCCATAAATAAATTTACTCGTAAATTAAAAAAATCTTTCAGGTGAAGATTTTTAATAAAGGAATCTTCCGCAATCATTGTGTGCGAGAAAATAACACACACAGACTAGTAATATTTATTCTTTCGCACTGCATGATTTCAGAAGATACCTCAATTCAAAAGCTCCATCTGTAGTAGAGTGCTTTCACTTCCTAACCAGCAATGAGGAGTTGAAAGAGCGTTAGCGCATGCGAAACACTCTGTACCGTGGTGGTATAATGGATAACATTCTCGACCGAAAACGGAGGGATCCGTGCTCGAGTCCCGGTCACGGCGGTTGACAATTTTTTTCTGTAGTAATTTCAATATTTACACCACATACAAGGTTTTCTTGTGAATAATAACCATATGTATCATTATTGTCATAAATGTTTTTTTTTATATATTTAAGTTTATTTCAGGAGCCGAAGATTGGAAATCAATTTTGATCATATTTCTTAAAAGTTACTTACTCAGGAGACCCCCATAGATATCAATCCTATTAAAAAATATGAGCTGAACTTCAACTAACAATTAATTGTACCTTAATAAAATAGCAGGTTTCTTGTTACGACTTCCGACAATCTTTAATCTTACCCACTTAATAATGGAAGTAAAGTTTACATAATAATAGTTTCCAATACATCCAAACTATTAGAAAAAATAATGTTCTTCAAATAACTAAATCAAAAATCACCTTAATATAATAACAATGGTGATCGATCATTTGATTTGCTACACAAGAATGTGAGAATGATCTATTCTTCGCAAGATAATTACATTTACACAGAACTTAAATTCAAACTAAAACATGAATGCAAGACGAATAAGAAATTCAAAGTTTACAAATACTAGATTACTACGGTGATTTCGTTGCTTACATACTATGAATATACTGTTCCATTATAGTCAACTCTGCTGACAGAATCTACAAGCTCTTGTACAAAAGGAGTAGGATATAGCAGTGGCGGCTCGTCAGGTGAAGTTAGTGAAGCACAATTTCATTTGTTAGTTTGATATGCATTAAGTAAATTTGGTATTAATATGTATTATTTGAGCCTCATCTAGAAAGCTAGTCAACATCTTTTTAGATCGAAGAGTGTCATTATCGGTAGGCCAGAAAATCCAGGATGAATATTAGTGAGCAAGAATTGTAGGAGTGAGTTGACAGATGAACTTTTTGGCAGTTCTTCACCGATTATTTATGCCACGAGCCGCCACTGGGATATAGTACTGCTTATAATGAACGAAAGAAACGGTAAACAAGAACTACACAACCTAGTTTAGATTTTGTATACATTGTTATAGATGGAATGTCTTTTATGTTTCTAACTATACCTTTTTATTCGTTTATAGGAATCTAGAAACTAGTATTACTAAGTGTTTACATTGTGGTTTAATGGAAGTGTCACGTAGTTTTTAAGAATGCCAAATTGATATTATATTACGAAAATAGGCATATACGCAAAGAGGTACCAATGGATACATAAGTATTTATCATATGAAGTATGGAACAGATGCGTTATTATATGTGTTAGTAACGTTACGATGATAACCCAACGAATTGAAACTTACTCGTGGTTCTTGGTTCAATTCTGCTTTCATTGGGAAATATGTACTTACTGTTCTATGCTTGTAGATTTCAATTTTATTCATTTCATTAGTTTCCTAATTTTATGTGTAACAGTGTATTTAGTTGTAAGAAATTTTGGTTTAAATTGAGTTGTCTTTAAGATTTGTTTCTCGACGTCTAATATGTAATGGATCAAGATTAAACATTAAAATTGTCTTCAGCTCCAAGGTAACAATTAAGGATGGCAAAACAGAGCAACAAGACAGTGAGACCGTTCATACTCTCACGAATAATTTACTATAAAAAAAACTCTTTCCGATAACCATGTTTCGACCTTGGTTCACAAGATCCATGCGCCCATCTGAAGATCTATTAGTGATGTGAATATTAACACAAGAACCTTTAT
>JAGDQP010004679.1:61900-72242 GCA_022664845.1 Lepisma saccharinum | reverse complement strand
CCCCCCGTAGCTGGCTGCGCCCCCAACTTCGAGTTTTTGGGTACTTACGCCCCTTTATCGTAACCACTCTCCAGGACACTGTGCTTCCATGTTGCAGATTTTTTCCCATACCCACCACCCGTGGGAATGAAATATTTATTGAAACATAGGGAAGCTTTGCCATATTTATTGTAACCTACTTGTGATGATACAGCAAATTTGCTTCCTGCTGGCGGCCCTAAAATCCACCACCACCAACCCTAAGGCTCGAACATCATCGGTGTTTTGCTCGGATTTCATAGCTTTTTATACGTGTATATATATACTGGGTTCGCCTCGCTGGGTGTTCTGCCCCAGAATTCCGTGTGCGCCCCAACTTCAAATTTTTAGGGCTACGCCCCCTTTATTGTGATCAGACTTTCTTGGGACAGTGCCCCATGCTGTGCAGGCCTTTTCCCATATCTCCTCGGAGGCTGCACGCTCATAGCGGTGGTTTGATCCATTTATTGAAACATTTTCGTGATGTTACACTTTCATACCAAATTTCGTTTCTCTAGCTTCAGTGGTTTGGAAAATGGTATTTGGGCTGCTGTGTTGAATTAAAGAAAGCGATTTTTAAAAAAGTTTTCTTACATTGCCGTTACCGACTTGTGATGGTACACCTTCATACCAAATTTCGTTTCTATAGCTCGAATGGTGTGGAAAAAGTTTTTGTGCGGCCATTTTGATCCAAGTTAACAACTTTTTCAAAAATGTAAATTATTCCTAAACTACTCTTGTTAATACACCTTTATGCCAAATTTCGTATCCCTAGTTCAAACGTTCTGGAAACTGGATTATGAAGTCAGCCATTTTGGATTCAAAATGATGTCTTTGCAGATATTTTGTAATCTACTAGTGATGATATACCGTCATACTTCGAAATTTCATATTTCAATTTTTAACATCTTTTTTCTTACAGAACCTCAAAATCGCTGATTTCGCAATAAACTCTTGTTGCTGTGTAGCATGCTGACGTTTTGTGACACGCGGAACTCGGCTGCATGCACTGCCGTACGTATTGATACTCCCCTCGATTCGCTCGCATCGCTGCGCCAAGAATCCCACGGCAGGCCGCGCATCGAACTTGAGGAGTTTGGAAGAACTGCGTCTTTTTATCACAACCAGAATCTGCAGTGCACTGCGCCACATGATGCAGATATTCCCTCATACTCCAGAGCGCTGCGTCCGAATGGGGAAACTTCCACATTCTGCCTGTATAACATGCTCCTGGCAGTGCTAACGTTTGTGACGAGTAAAACTTGGTGGGACACGCAGGAGTATTGGAAGTTGGCGCGAGGAACTAGGCTCATCCATATTCCATTTCACCACTTTTTAAGGTTGAAGGAGTTGACTGGACAGTTTGCACCCCTGGTGCTTTTGCTTGTATTTCGCAGCTTTTTACACTTGTGTAATGTATATACTCGCTTCGCCTCATTGGGGCGCTGCCCCCAGAATTCCAAGATGGCCTCGTTTTGGGGCGCTGCCCCCAGAATTCCAAGATGGCCTCGCTGGGGCGCACCCCTTTATCGCAATCAGGCTCCAGCTGGGAATTGTACCATAGTAGGGGAGACGAGCCGAATTTATTCTAACCTACTCGTAATGGTACACCTTCATACCAAATTTCGTTTCTCTAGCTTCAGTCGTTATAAAGTGGGGCTTAGGCGGGCATTTTGGATAAAAGATGGACACATTTTTAACGTTTTCTTATATTTTCGTGACATACTCGTGATGATACAGTGTCATACCAAATTTCATTTCTCTATCTCAAACGATATGAAAAATGGTATTTCAGCTGCCATTTTGAATCAAACATGGTGAATTTTTTAAAACGTTGTTATGTTTTCCTAAACTACTCTTGGTAATACATCATTATGCCAAATTTCGTATCTCTGGCTCAAGCAGTTGGAAAATGGATTGATGACGCCCGCCATTTTGGATCCAAGATGGCGTCTTTAGAGATATTTTGTAATATTTTCATAATCTACTAATAATGTTGTACTGTCAAACTAAATTTCATTATTCTAGCGGCAGCCGTTCAGGCTGTGTCTTCTTTAAAATTTTAGGGTTGGCGGCCATTTTGAATCCAAAATGCTTTTTCAAATTTTTAAAAAGTTTTCTTAATTTGCTATCAATGATGTAGTTTCATACCAAATTTCAGTGTTCTATCTTTAGTCGTTTAGGCTGTGTATTCTTTGAAATTTTAGGTTTAGCGGCCATTTTGAATCCAAGATGGCGACCTTTTCAAAATGTCGGAATTTTTCCTTTATCTACTTATCATCCTCTACCTTCATACCAAATTTCATGTTTCTAGCTTACTCCAAACACCCTAAACAATATGATGAGTGAGTGAGTCAGTCAGTCAGTCAGTGAGTGAGTGAGTGAGTGAGTGAGTCAGTTAGCCTAAAATGTGCAATTTCAGGGGTCCACAACTAGAACATAGTTTAAGATACGAATATGAAATTTTGTACATCTGCACATATTTACCATATCTCCTTAACCGCAAAAGCTCATATTCCTATCTTTAACACCTTTTTTCTTACGGGGCCCCCAAATCGTCGATTTTGCCATAAACTCTTGTTCCTGTATAACATGCTTCTGGCAGTGCTGACGTTTTCTGACGTGAAGAACTTGGCTCATGCACTGCCGTGCATGTTGATATTCAGAGTTCTGAAGAATACATGCTTTAAATCTGTTTAACAAAATACTTCATTCTTTCATTGAAATTTAATGTATGGATAAGTATTGTGGTTTGTAAAATGAAAATACAGTATGCAACGAAACGTTCAATCAATATTTTTATTCAAGCGCTAATTATAGTGCTTTACTCAAGACATAGATGAAAAGCCTAGAGTTTACTTCTTACTGGAGATGAGATAAACAGCAGTTTTATGCTTGACAATTTTCAAGATTGTTGGAGAATGTGCATTATCATTAAGCTACACAAATAGTCATTGAAAACAAAAATCTTAGTTATTCTTTTAACAGCTAAAATAATCCTTGTTGCTTCTTCTAGTTCCTTTCACTCTGAATATGTTGAGCTGCAAGAATCAACAAAAACATTAACTACCACTGAATTTATTTTCCAAGGCGATAAAAATTAGAGAAAGACTGATGTACCAATTAACCCAATTCGAAATACACGCGATAACTAACAATGTATTAAATCTTTTAAACAAAAAAATAAACTTTCATGGCCCGATGTTACATACACAATATATTATTTTGTATTAACAGGATCATTTCTACAGTACAATTGATAATGACTACAGATGTACTTGTAGAAGTTCAGGCTATTTAAACATCTTGTTTACTCATGTTACGAGTGACTAGTATTCTGTACCGTACAATGGTATAAAGAAGTTCAGTAAATAACTCATTATTATTATTATGCCAGATACTTAATAGGTTACATTTTTAATCATTGAAGCGATATCAACATAATTTTGACGTGTATTTTATTGTACAATTTGATAGTAAGGCCAACGTTAGAACATGCTATAATTATATTGTACACTTCGACCAAAACAAAATGCTACGAAAGTGCTGTCCAAGAATGTTATGCTTTAATGGATTATACATACTTTCATTACATTACTTACATTATAAATATGAATATTGTTGCTGTTACTTTAACTTTGAAGCGCTGTAAACTAGGATAAGATATATACATAGATAAACAATTGATAGATCATGTTTTATCAAACAAGATTCAACGTAAATATTTACTGGAATAATTCTGTGGCATAACCCTCACTGAAGCTGCTCTAAAAGAATCAAGTTTTTTTTTTTTGTATGGACGTCCATAAGAACAATATTATGTGCTACTTTTTCTTCTATCTGCTTCTCGGCCGTTATTGCTTACACAAGTACCGCAGTTTGAGGATTGACGTGCGACATGTTTAGAATTATATTTGTGTGACGTTATCTCATTTTTTTTTTAAATTTGAAGGTAATGGGTTTCATGCATGTGCTACAGAATTGCTTCTTCCAGCTCCGAGTTCCGACACACAATTTTAGGAAATATATATTTTTAAACAAAACGTCGAACAAAAAATGTAATGAATCGAATGGTAATGAATTTTATCCAACTTTAAGTAATCATATTCCTAATTTACCTAGTGCATTGAACTGCTAAAGTATTAATCTAACTTGACTCTGTACTCTTGCATATAAAAGCAATATAAACTCAATCCCCAGTAGGGCACATACGTGTTTTCAACGTTGATTTTAGGTTCATTTCGTTGATTAACCGTTATCGGTTGAAAAAAAAATAACGTTTCTTTTTCAACCATACTTCAACAAAAATGTTAGTGCGTTGATAAGACGTTATTACAACGTGTATTCAGTATGTTATTTTCAACTATGGTATAGACTTTGTTTAATGTATTTCTTACTAATGTTATGTAAAAAAATATGATTAAAAACTAATTGAATTACACAAACTAGTTTTTATGTTCACATGTGCACGTTGAAAACAGATTGAATTTAAGTATATTTCAACGAAGATAGAATTTCTAATTTAATTGCTTAAAATTATAATTAAAAGCAAATACAATGAAATTAACTATATTTTTCATGTTCTCATTTGTATGTTCAGAAAAACATGAATTTTAAACTATATTTCAAGGAACATTTAATTTGATTAATGAATTGTTAATGTGAAGTGTTTTCAACTATGACATAGATTGCGCTTTATATGCGTTTTTCTAAGGCAACATATTACACTTACTGAGAAATACAAATTTAATAGTGCAGCGATGGTCGAAGTGTTAAAAGAAAAAATGCTCATAACAAAGAAAAAAGGAAAGTATTCTTTATTCTTATTCTTACATGATGGTGAAACGACGCGAGCAACTGCATTCTGCCTGTTAATAGATACAGTAAAAAAATAGTGAACTCGCAAGGTGCATTCATGGATGCCTAACATGGTAGTCGAACGGTTAAACGCATTTGTCTTTTGACTACAAGATCGTGGGTTTGAATTTCGCCTTGGGGATGGATGTTTGTGTGTGTGATTTTAATTAACTTTAAGAGAGAACAAGTTCCACAAAGTTTAAAAGGAAAGTTATAACAAGTTGAACAAGTAAAGCCCACTTAGGTCGAATCAAGTTTTAGAAAAATGGATGAGTGGTCAATGTGTCGAGCTACCAACGACGAGTGCACAACGGACCGGTTTCGAATCCCACAGCAGCTGTTGGATAATTTGCTGTTGGAAAATTAACACCGTTTATCATGATGAGAGCAAAGGATAAAATGAAACTAAATGTATACTACTAATAAACAGCATTCATGCTGTGCTTTGGCCCACTGAACCCGTTTTTTCATAGTTTCTTCTCAACCATTTTTCAACGTCAAAGAAACAATTGAACAGGCGGACATTTCTGTACATTTACAACGTTAAAATAACGTTTGGCACTAACGTTGAATCCACGTATTTTCAACGTTTGTGTGTTACTGGGGATCATATTAATTAACTAAGTAGTATGAACTCGCGTTCGTTTATCTTCAGCTCTTAAGAGACACACACACACTATATATAGATATATAGTAAGATATAAATCGCAGCCATATTCAATCCACTAGTGGATGAGGCCTCTCCCTGAAGGGAGGAGTTGGTCTATTGCTCCCACGCTCTTGCATGTAAATCTTGTATGTCAGTTTATAACATCGAATTTACTTTATTATTCTTTCTCTCATTTTGTTCACCATTTCTCAATTATTATTATTATTATTGTTTCGGTCATTTATTTTTATGTAACATGTGTTTACTTAATATTTAAACCTTATTAGACTTAGCGCTTTATGTTTTTTTGCAAGCTGTTCGTAATATTTATAAATAAAGCAATAACATATTCAAACTCGTATTGAGAAATATCAGATGAAGTCTGAAGTTTTCTTAATATTTTTTTTTTCAATTCTTTACGTTACTGTTTGAATAGACTATATTGCAATAAGCCCACATCTAGCTTTTTCCACTTAAGAGAATAACTAAAAATGAAAAAAGTGTCACTATCGTCAAGCTGCTATAGTTTTCCATATACTAATTATCCTTTATAGTTTAAATTCAACAATTTGTTTTATTTAGGACATTAATTGAGTGCATAGTAAATATATGACTCAGACTGAGTAACGCTTTTACGAAACTTCTATTGACATTTCCGTAGAATTGAGGTCAGTAGTGTTGGACTGTCTTTTGTGTTGATTTTTACTTCCATGGTAACCATAGCGTTACATGCACTTATGTTTATTCGTGTTGTTTATCGCAGTAGCTATTTCAATACTGAAGGGCTTCCGTATTTCTCTTCGTTTTGAAGTTTTGGATTTAATCATTAGCGCGAACACGAAGGAATAATAAAATGAGGGAAAATACTTTAGACAAAACATTTTTCTTGTATATTTCAATTTCCATGTTTTGTTGATGTTAAGTTCTAACATGACATTAATAAATTGTGAAAACATTGTATGATAAAATGGTAAGTTGATGGATGACCTTGAACACCACACATAAACATTTATGAGTTTTCGGATCAAAAAGCGAAATAAGTGTTTTCTGAACAACGTTATCACTTAATGAACATACCTAACAGTAAGAAGAAATATATGTTGTAACTACTCATCGCGACATTCTACAGCAAAATTGAGCAATTTCCTAATTTAACGGCCGACATAAAAGTTCTTATTAAACATTCATATTTCTGGAAGCTGTCTTATGTAGTTGTTAAGCTTTACAAATAATAACCTCCGGTTTTACAACACGGGCAAATATTCCTAGTAGTCATGAGTTTTCTACAATAAATATGGGAATGCCTGCTTATAAAAAGCATCATCTGTTTATTGGAAAACCAATTAGAATTATGCTAGAAGAACAGGGAATAATATAAATATTCATGCTTATGAAAAGTGATGATTATTAATTGCAGATATACTTTCACTACCTTATGCAAGAAGTTATATTTGTAAATTGGTTAGATTTTGAGTTTTATCTTTTAGTATTCTCTAGGAATAACAAGATGGAAATAAATCACCTTGATCAGCTTATTAAGATCTATCGCATTATTCACGTCGCGATACTGATTTAACAGCGGTTTGCATATTTTAACAGAATGAAAGGTATTAAAATATGTACCCAGATTTTTAAAAGTATGTAGCAAACACGTTGTAGCTGTGCATATCACTTGGTATTCTTTTAAACAATTTACGATTAAATGTTTTTAGAAAAGTCAGTATTTGGAGTTAATCTAAAATAGTATAGAGTCGAAATAAGTTTCCATCTCCTCCAACAGATAATTTGGAACATTTTGCTTATGGAAAAAATATGTGTCTTAGAAATTTAATTTATTGTTGGTCATCAATCTAAATTTTAGTAGGATCAATAAGTGTAAATGGTCAGTTACATATTTGAAGGAACTGAATCTTATATGGGGAGAAAACATGGAGAACTAACCTAAGTATGAAACATTACCCTCCAAACACGCATACGATGTTTTTTATCCTTCGTTTCCATGCTAATTTGAAAGCTTGGTTTAACCAGCATAATGCGAAAGCGTGTATAATACATTACAAATTTTCCATATGTAATAATACGAGAACATAGAATCCTATTTAGAAAAAAACAAGAGAAAAAACGAAAGAAATATTTAAAATTAAACAAAAGAACTGATTCGTAGGAAGGTTCGCCTTAACGCATCACAGGTACGTTATTTTCTCTAGTAGTAAAACATTCTATACTTACATTTACATTCTTTCGGAACATAAATGTATAGCTAACCAATATCTCCTATGAAAGAGTTAATCTGTACATGATTAATTTTAATATATTTGTATTCTGTACCATTAGTATTATATGTTTCTTCCATTCATTATACAACGGTAATGTAAATGTATAACAATAATTGCCAATGCATGATATGTGCAAAGAAGTCATTGAGTTCTGTTAATTCGATATTCTTGTTTACTGGTGAACGTTGTATACATTTTAACACCTTCGCAGTCAGATTAGTTTTGCTCTTGTTCTAATCGCTTATCCTTTTAATGCTTTCTTCTACTCTTAGCTAACTACATTTATTCTCTTATATTTTACTATTATCTCGTGTTTTCTATACCGAGCCCGAGCAAAGAAAAAGTCTTTAGAATAGGCAAAAATATACAATGTTGTCCACCACAAACTAAGAGATGGGTGGATAAAAATAAGTTTTTCTATTTTTGTCTGTTTCATAACCGAAAATTATTTTAAAAAAATATTTCAAAACTTAGTTTTCGGTTTCATTTATCGAATTTAGTTTTTGTTCGAATATCAGTTTTTTTAGTACACCATGTTCTTGTTCAAAACCTGGATATCATTTTCTAACGTATATGTCAATTTTTATTTAAAGTGTAGCTATATTAAAGTTGATTTTAAATTCGGTTTTAAACCAAACTTTTTTGATGTTGAAAATTATGTTTTCTATTTCTCATTAAATTCTGGGTTGTATTCCACCTTAGCAACGTTCAAAGCGAAGTTTCGTTCTCCTGAAAATTTTGTCTATCAGAAATCATTACAAAAGAATTTAGTTTCAAATGTAAAATTTCTGGCACATGTTTATGAGTTCTTGATATAGAAACTGAATATAAATATCGTATTTAAACGTGGAACTTGTGTATTGAACAAGTAAGCGACCATCGTAATGGAGCGAATAAACAGACAAGCTTTTAGTATAATAACGGTTCTATTTAGTTTCTTGTTCGCACAACAGGGTTTGGACATTATTGTGATTTAAATAACGATTAATGTTTTCAGGTTTTATATAAGAAGCACAGCGTATTGATCCACTTTATCTGAAATATCATATTATTTAATCCAAATCTAAAAGAAAGTGGGTCATGTCTATATGATGTAAAATGTAATATTATGCTGATCCTGATATTGGAAAATTAAAGATGGTATTGTTCGCAATACGTTTGGATAATTCTTGTAAACGTAAAGTAATTCAAGTTTTATTAGTCGTAGCATTTACTTGGATATTGAACCGCAACGCTTTGGATAAAAGGTTAATTTGAATTTGAAATTAACTTTTTTATTTAAGTACTTTAGGCAACTTTGGCTCAGGCCGACTGGATTATGATGCTAGAATTGGTAAAATGAAGAAAGTGGGAGGAAACTGGAATATCCCGAGAAAACCCACGCAGACGATGTTTGTCCAGCACAAAGCTCACATTCACGAGCCAGGATCAAACACAGGACCCAACGCACCAGAGGTTAGCGCTCTACGACTGAGACACCGCGGCTCATAAGAGGTTCATATGTGTAGTTAATAGCGTTCATTATATTGAATCTTATGGAAGCACTTAAATATTTCCCAGAAGCAAATCAGGAATTTAAAACTAAAATGAAGATTAGTTACGTTTGCACATAAGCTTTTGAGACAATAAATGAATACTAACGAAGGTTATAAGAAGGAACTATTTTATTAGCAAACGATGATCATTCTGGTTCAAAGTTTTAGGTAAAAGTTTCGTGGATAATACTGTTAGCAACTAAGTATTGACATAATGATTTGTCTGTATTATTGAGCGACATGTTGGATTTGCTTAAAATAGTATTTTGAGTGGAAAATCAGATGTAATTTCCAAAAGGGAATGTAATCATTAATTCGTTAGGATATTATATTGTGCAGATATGTGCAACTATATAAGGTTTGATATGTTCATAAAGAAACAGTTACTTAAGGTAACATACTTCAGATTTACCCATAGTAAATGGATTATTCAAAAGGTTTCTATTTCTAAACTTACTCTAAAAGAACATTTACGTAATTCATGTATGGATTTAGTATACATTCTTGGTCCACCTTTGGTTATCCAATCAAATATAATAAAATATTCCTAACATACCAAACTGGTTTATCCTAGTCTACTGAAATTTGATAATGGGAAACTTATTTCAGTTTCCACATATTAAACTGGCGATCGAGGCTGTGGATCATAGGAATTGTGATACTTTGTTGTAAGTTATGGGCAGGTCACAAATACATTCGGCATTCAAATAAAGTTAAACCCTGTCTTCAAGTAGTGTAGATTAATGGATATCAGTTAATGGCAGAGTTTTATACTGGAGGTGTTGCAAGCGTCTTACCTTGGGAAGCACTTACGGAAATAAGGAACAAACGATGTAAATCAGATGTAACATAATAACAGCCAATGGCCAAATGTTGGTAACACAGGGTATGGTATATCTGAAAGGTCTTGTAGGTAATCGATTATTAGAGGCATACTTTTACGCAGTAGATGTGCCGTTAATATATATATATATATATATATATATATATATATATATTATTGGGCC
>JAGDQP010004679.1:33210-54343 GCA_022664845.1 Lepisma saccharinum | reverse complement strand
CTGGGCGATTGCTGCCTTCAGACGGTCCAATTGTTGACAGTATAGTTCCGAGTTAAGGGTTTGGCCGTAGGGGAGCAGCTCATAGTAGATAATTCCCTGCCAATCCCACCAAACACAGTAAAACCTTCCTGGCCGTCAATCCTGGCTTGGGCACCTTTTGCGCCGGCGCACCGCGCTTCGACCACGACCGTTTTCGCGTGACGTTGTCGTAAGTGATCCACTTTTCATCACCAGTCACCAACCGCTTCATAAATGGGTCGCTTTTGTTGCGATTCAGCAGCGATTCGCAGATGGAAATTCGGTCCATGAGGTTTTTTTGCGTTAACTCGTGTGGCACCCATACATCAAGCTTCTTTGTGTATCCAGCCTTATGCAAATGGTTCCACACGGTTTTTTGTGCAATGTTTAGCTCTTGGGCAATCGAAACAGTGCTTACATGACGGTCGGACGCGACAATGTACATGATTTTCGACACTTGGCCTTCCAGTGCGTGGTACATCTTTGACGTCAAAAGTACCGGCACGGAATCGACGAAACCAAAATTGCGCGTGATTGGCTGTTACAGTATCAGGACCATAAAACACTATTCACATTTGCAGCCGCCTGGCTTGCGTTTTCGCCTTTATCGAAGAAAAACTGTAAAATATAGCGTATTTTCTCTTTGCTAGTGTCCATTTTGACGCACGCTCACACAACACTGAGTCAACTCATCACAACTATCTGAACAGTGTTTGTAGTACGCAATCTCATCGTTTGAACGCCATCTCGTTGAACCCGATCGGACTTATACAACGCGAGCTACAGATCACTGAAGCCATCTATTGGCAAAATAATGGATTACTTTTTACTACACCATATATATATATATATATATATATGGAATAACACTTGTTAAGAATGATGTCTGATAATGAAATTTGCTATTGATCGATTAAATATACTTGTTAGTTTTGTTGCTTGTTCGTAAGAACACTGATTACACAAAATAACACTGTCCTTCTCCCGATTGAATCTTATATTGAACTGTATTAGTATCACTCGAGTCAATGTGTGATCGCTATAATATGTTCATGATATGATAAGAACGATGATTGCTCACATTGTTTATGTGTATAATGTGTACATTGTAATGTTATTACACAACTAACAGCCGCACACTGTGTCTCTGGTCACTCACTTCTGGACCTCACTGAACCTTCTCGCTCTACATTCGGGAGACTTCCTTTTTTCTCTCTCTCTCCCTCCCCACGGGAGTCCTTCTTGGGGTGAAAGACCAAAATCTCTCACTACCTGAGAAAAAGCATTTCAATGCCATCTGTGGGCAAAGAAAAAACAACACTGTTTTGGAAGAAAACTCCTAACATACTCCCCTCTCTTGGTCGGATTAAGCGACCAACAAAACAATAGAACACTTGCACCAATACTTGTCACACATGGGAAAAGTCTCGGGCAGGTAATGGAACCAATTTAGTCACGTAACGTTTGTAGACGCCGCTTGCAGTTCGTATAGTAACAACTCTCACAAGCGAGTCCTTCCCGGGATGCACTTCTTCAATAACACCTAAACGCCATGACAATGGAGGAAGGTTTACTTCCTTCAACAACACAACAGTACCTGGGGTTATATTGTTCTTTCGAAATTGCCACTTGTTTCGTTGCTGGAGTCCATTTAAATATTCTTTGGACCAACGATGCCAAATGAGTTGAGAAAATTTTTGTATGCGCTGCCAGTGGTCTAGTCTGTTGTTGGGGAGGTCAGTTAAATCTGGCTCAGGGATAGAGGTGAGGGGTCGGCCTATGAGAAAATGACCAGGGCTTAAAATGTTTGCGTCATTTGGGTCATCGCTGAGTTTTGTGATAGGACGGGAGTTGAGACACGCCTCAATCTGCGTTAAGAGCGTACAGAGTTCTTCAAATGTCAAGGGCGCGCCCCTTGTTGTTCTTATGAGATGATATTTCATAGATTTCACTACCGCTTCCCACAATCCTCCGAAGTGTGGAGACCGCGCTGGGATGAAATGCCATTCTATTCCTTCCGAGGAGGTGAACTCCTCCACCTTCATGCGAAATGTGGCCTCCCGTAACATCTTGTATAGATTCTTAATAGCATTATTCGCGCCCACAAATGTTGTGCCATTATCACTGTAAATGTTTACACATTTGCCTCTTCTTGAAATGAATCTCTTTATTGCTGCAATAAATGATTCGGTAGTAAGATCACTGACAGCTTCCAGATGAATAGCCTTTGTAGCCAGACAAACAAATACAGCTACATAACATTTTCTGAGCGATTTGCTTCTAATGAAGCCTGATTTGATGTTAAGGGGTCCGGCATAGTCTACTGCAGAGTTAAAAAAGGCGTGTGCAGGCTGAACTCTGTGAGATGATAATTGTCCCATATGTTGCGTTAGAGACGACGCCTTAAGACGAAAGCATGTCACACAATGATGAATGATTTTCTTTGCTAATTGACGACACTTAGGAATTCAATACCGTTGACGCAGGGACGATACTAGTAATTGTAAACCAGCGTGGAGGTGTTTTTTATGTTCATTTTCAACAATAAGTGTTGCCAGATGTGAATTTGGGGGAAGAATGACTGGATGTTTGACTTCGTATGGAAGACTACTGTTCTCCAACCGCCCCCCTACTCGCAGTACTAGGTTCGTATTCAATATAGGGCACAAATTCTTGAGTGAGCTACGTGGTGAAATTTGTCTTCCTGAACTGATATCATGTATTTCCTGCTTATATTCCTTTTGTTGTACTAACTTGATACACTGCTGTAGTGAATCGTGCAATTCGTCCACTGATAAGCTGCCTGTCTTGCGCACTCCCCTTCTTCTTGCATTGTGCATAAACCTGCGACAATAAGCCAGCACTCGTATTAGTCTCGATAATCCGGAAAACTTGCTGATAACGTCATCTTGCGTCTCCTGCGTAGTTAATGCCACAACTGTCTTCTCCCTTGCTTCGGGAACGTCTTGAATGTTCGATTTCTTTGCTGAAGAAGGCTATGAATCCTTTGGTTGAGACAGCCATTGAGGCCCCTCCCACCAGAGCCTTCGGTCCTGAATAACAGCAGGTTCGATTCCACGTGAGATCATATCTGCAGGATTGTCCGCCGATCGGCAGTATTGCCGCTGGTGTGAGTCATGTCTTGTATTTGTGCGACTCTGTTAGCAACGAACGTTTTCCATCTTGTGGGCGGTGACGAGAGCCAAGCAAGCACAATTTGAGAATCAGACCACAAATAAAACCTTTCTATCTTAAGCCGTAACACAGGTAGAATTTTCTGCAGCAAACTTGCCAGCACCAACGCTGCACACAATTCCAGCCGAGATAATGTGATTTTCTTCAACGGAGCTACTCTTGATTTCGCACAAAGCAGTTGCGTCTTTGTCTGACCGTTCTGATTGGTTGAACGCACGTACATACAAGCTCCGTAAGCTGCTTCAGAGGCATCAGCGAACCCGTGTATTTCAATATTGGTTGGTTCTCCTTCAACTAAAACGAAACGATCTGTGTGAATATCCTTGTTGCATGTTAACTGCTGTTGCAAGTGTTGCCATCTTGCGAGAAGTTCCGTAGGTAATTCATCATCCCATGTGATTGGCTCTAACCACAATCTTTGTAAAAAACACTTGTATGTGATTACTACTGGGCTTATCAAACCCAGGGGGTCGAAGATGGTTGCGACTACAGACGCTACCTGGCGCTTGGTGATACGATTTGAACTTTCAATGACGTCTGGGGGTCGATACTTAATGAAGAATTTGTCCCTGCCTGGATGCCATGATAGACCCAACGTGTTGACGCCCTCCGCATCTTGGAACTGGACTGGAAATTCAATTTCTCGGTTTGTTGGTGGAATGGCTTCCAACAAAGTTGCGCTGCTAGAGCACCATTTCCGTAGATTAAATCCTCCCCTTTGAAGCAAGGAGGTGAGTTCGGCTTGTAATTTTAGGGCTTCTTTTCTGTCGCTCGCGCCGCTCGCAAGATCGTCCATAAAGAAATCTTCCCGTAATATTTTTGATGCCTGAGGGAAAAAATGTGATTCTTCTGCTAATTACTGCAAACACCTTGTGGCTAGAAATGATGAAGACGCCATGTCATATGTCAGGGTATTTCATATGTTTGAATCGGTTCGTCAAGTGACTTCCGCCAGAGAATGCGTTGCAAAGAAGTGTCATCCGGATGTAGTCCTATAGCACGGTACATCTTCTCGATGTCTGCCGTAAACACTACCGGGTGGGTACGAAATCTCAGTATAATGGAAAACAGGTCTTGCTGCAACGTAGGACCAACCATGAGAAGATCGTTTAATGACTTGCCACTAGTTGACTTGCCTGAAGCATCGAACACTACGCGGAGTGCTACTGGGTTTGAACACTGCGTGATGCGGGAGATAAAAGGATGCTCCCTTGGTCTCCTCTTCTAACTGTGGTTTCCGAATTGCCTTCATGTGACCCAGCTGTTCGTATTCATTCAAGAATTTCCCATACTCTGACCGGTTCTCCGGTTGACGTTCTAGTTTCCGCTCCAGTTGGCGCAATCTAACCGCTGCTCGCTGCAAGGAATCACCCAATGCACTTTGGTCTTCACGTAATGGTAGACGAACCACAAATTGGCCTGTTGCATCTCTCTCAAAAGTTTCTTTGGAATGTTTTTCACAGGACAACTCTTTGGACGTCCTTGGGGTGGTAAACATCTCTTATATCTCCCAAAAACGACGAAGCTGATCGTGAAGGTTGTCTTCTGTTCTGGTCAAGAATGACGTCCCTGGACTGCTCTTGTTGCATTCTGATGGTATGCCTCCTGCGATGACCCAACCTAGATGTGTGTCTTGTATTACCGGAAGCTCTTCCCGTAGCAGCTTTCGTTCGGCCTTGAGTATTTTGAAGAATACTGCTGCACCCAACAACAAATCGATTTTCCCTGGAACGTTGAAGGTGGGATCCGCCAGTGCTATGCCCTTAGGAATATTCCAATCCCTACAGTCCACACTTTCTGCAGGCAAATTACTCGTAATGCGTGGCAACACTGAGCAACTGATATCTATTTGATGTGGTGTCACCATTGACTGTACTGCGATATCAACACAAAACCGTGCCTCCGACTCTGCGTTGTTTATACCCTGGATGGGTATATGTCTTCTGCGCTTCCTTAGCCTCAGTCGCCGTACTACCGCTTCCGAAATGAAATGGCTCTGGTATGCACTATCCAAGAGACATCGACACGTAACCCATTGTTCGTTGTTGTCCCTAATCTTTACCAGGGCCGTAGACAATAGCACCTGCGAAGTATGCAACCCTTTGAGCGTGAAATTCGACCCTTGAGCATTTCCTAGTTCCTCCTTGTCTCCAATCGCTGCGTTGCTTCTTGCGTTAACATCCCCTTTCTGCTCCTCTGCGGAGAAGCTGCTTCGAGGTTTATTATAATGCAACAACGTGTTATGCTTCTTGCCACATTTTTTACACGAACTTGATTTGGATTCACTTGCTCGGTGATTTTCCCGCAGGCAATTCATGCAGAGGTTATTCCTTCGCACACAGTCAACCCTTTGTTTATCACTTGCTTTGATAAAAGACTGGCATGCAAATAAAGGATGAACATCTTTGCAAAATGGGCATACACGAGAAAACTGTAGACACATACACCTTTGTATGGTTACCTTTACCGCCTTTCATTTGTGATTGTTGTGTTTTAGCCCCCTTAACTTCACTTGAGTTTGAATTCATTGTTTCGAACCCTTGGCATTTTTTTTTCCAAAAATGAGAGGAATTCGGCAAGCGTAGGAAATTCTTCTTCGATCTTACGTAACTCCCATGCCCTTCTGCTGCTATTGTCTAACCGCGACACGAAGTGTTGAATGAGGATCATGTCTACTAGTTGGCCATCTGTTTTCATTGCTTCCAATGCATTCATGTTGCTTGACGCGGTGTTTACAAACTCCCATAGCTCGACTGCACTTTCCCTTTGCACCTGCCGAATATTTAATATTTCATTAATATATGATGCAGCTATCAGTGTTTTATTTGAGTACCTGTCTGACAGCAATTGCCATGCTACCCTGTAGTTTGCTTCTGTGATCGGCAAGTTTTGAATGAGTTTTAACGCTTCTCCCTTCAACGATGATCTCAAATACTGAAGCTTTTGAATAATGGCAATGTCGTTATTATTGTGTATAAGCGCTTTGAATGTGTCATCATAAGGAAGCCACTGCTTGTAATCGCCATCGAAATTAGGAATTTGAATCGAGGGCAGCTCTATTTGTGTATGCGTAGTAACCCTAGATGTGTCATTATTTGAAGACTGACTTTTATGTTCTTGTTTTGATAGAAGCGTTTGTAACTGTGCCTTGACACCGAAATACAAGTTTTCATTTTCTACTCCGGGCTTGTCTGTGTCATCCTCTTCCTCGATTTCAATGGCGTCCTGTATTTCTTGTAGCTTCGCCCACACTCTGCTCAGGTGCTCTACCCGGGCCTTAATGTCTTCCACGTTTTGTTGGCTTTCATCAAATTCGCTTATAAATGTCTGTGTGCGCGTAATTTTACCTTTGTACGCGGCGCGTTGACGCATAAGGCGTTGTGTCTCACTCATTTTTCGCAATTGTTTTGAATATGTAAAGGAAAAATAAAGGACGAGTCAGATAACTACTTACAGGCCTTAGTTGAGCTTGACGTCTGGATGCTGCTGCTGACCTTAGTTGAAGTTGACGTCTGGATGCTGCTGACCTTTGGGTTGTTTTGTCCAACGTTGAACTGGTACCTTGCAGCGCGGGAAATGTTCTAACCGACGCTCTTTGATGCCACCATGACAGTTTTGCAATTCACTGAACTTGAAATTTTATTCACTACCACTTGCTTTAAACTGCACTCGCGTATCCGTCTCGTGATAGGACCAATTGTTGGTGTGTGTTCGTTTGTAAAGATATCGGAAGACCACTATTAAAATTTAATAGACTGTAGATCACATAGGAGACTCGCATCCACGGATACACGATTGCTTGATTAATGCGATTTAATGACAGAATTAAATATTACATAGTAAAGAAAGAAATATATATGGAATAACACTTGTTAAGAATGATGTATGATAATGAAATTTGCTATTGATCGATTAAATATAATTGTTAGTTTTATTGCTTGTTCGTAAGAACACTGATTTCACAAAATAACAAGTCTGTCCTTCTCCCTATTGAATCTTACATTGAACTGTATTAGTATCACTCGAGTCAATGTGTGATCGCTATAATATGTTCATGATATGATAACGATGATTGCTCACATTGTTTATGTGTATAATGTGTACATTGTAATGCTATTACACAACTAACACCCGCACGCTGTGTCTCTGGTCACTCACTTCTGGACCTCACAGACCCTTCTCGCTCTACATTCAGAAGACTTCCTTTTTTCTCTCTCTCTCCCCCTCCCCACGGGAGTCCTTCTTGGGGTGAAAGACCAAAATCTCTCACTACCTGAGAAAAAGCATTTCAATGCCATCTGTGGGCAAAGAAAAAACAACACTGTTTTGAAAGAAAACTCGCAACAAACGCAAAAGTGTGTTTTACGTAACGTATAAATATTTTAGCGATTCTAAATAGATTTAACATAAACCTACTGTGTAATATTAGTTGTGATAATTTTGTAGCATTAGTAGTAATAGTTTTGTTATAGTAGTTGTTGTAATAGTAGAGTTTATAGTAGCAGTATTAGGAGTAGTTGTAGTAATAGTAGTTGTTGTTATACTAGTTGTAGTAGTTGCCGGCCGGGTGGTCGAGCGGTCTGCGGTGGTAGGCTATCGACTCAACGGTCCCGGGTTCGAGTCCCGGCAGGGGCATGGGTGTGGATTCTAACACTTAACAGCTAAAGGCAAATCGTGACGGGCCGCAGTCCAAAGTTACTAAACTGGCCCATATAAAAATAAAGTTTACCAAAGTTTTTTACTAGTTGAAGTAGTAGTTGTAGATGTAGCAGTAATTATAGTAGTAGAACTGTTAGTGTTGCCAACATATTTTGTTCACCAAGGGCGGGTGATATTTGCACCTTAAAGCGCTATTGAACTTATGGAGGTTTTAAAACAGAAATAATAACATTGATTTATTGAAAATTATCCTACAGTTACAGTGGGCGCGGAAACCGCGATCAAACAGATAGTTTAATACATCTTAATTCTATCCTGGTAAATCACTCTGAATATTATTAGTCACATTGCAAGACTACAAACACTACAAATATAACCCTAGTTACTGTAATTAAACTCTGAATGATGGATATCTGGATAACCGTAAAAACGGTATTTTATTTCGGGAGTAGAACATTCGGATGGCAGATATCCGAATGTTTCTGTGACTTACCAGTAAATTATACAAATTAGAAAAATAGATGACTTTAAAAATATTTTGATTAAATCGAACAGACATCAGAATTATTTGGATGACAGTTTATTTGGTTTATTTTAGTGCCTAGGAGACGAGACACGCTTTCTGAAATTCGAGCGATACGAGACACACTACCTGTCTTGTCTCATTTTCGAGACGAGACATGAGACGACAAGATAAGACGGCTCTTGAAAAGTCGACTCATCTCGAATGTCTCGAAAAATCGAAACAGAGCTATTTAATTTATGTCAAGAATTACTCAATTGGAATGAGATATTTCCTTGGAAATCCGTACCACCGTTGGCTATTTTGAGATAGCACTCCAGATTCAAGTAGTATGTTAAAGCATCAAGCGAAATATCTATGTTTGTTTAAAAATTCTATACTATAGAACCACACTGCACACCTTCTCTGAATGACAGTTTCAGTAATTAGGCATTGTCTTTCTCGATGCGAACAAAGACAAAATCGCGTCACTCGTTTTTGGTATTAAGTTTTTAAAAGGATTTGACAATGGACATATGATGTTATTCAAACCTAAGCATTTTTCGCTCCCTTCATAGTATAGCTAACAAAGAGGGACCTGATATATCAGCTTATTCCGTCCGTCCATATCCAAAAAATTAGTCTCAGGAACCGCATTGTATGGAGAGATCGTTAAGGTGTTATTGGAACTGTTTTGTCTGGACTAGCCGGAGCTGGAGCTGCCGAAACCGTCTTGAATGGTACAGTGGGTCACTGTTGCCAACCCTTTTTAAAATACAATTTCTCAAATTGTTTCCATTAAGTTATATCAATCTGCACCAAAATTGGCATAAACATTACTCAATACAGTAGGAAAATACTGTTGATGTCCCTGTCTCGAAGCATCCCAGTTGTTAGTGTCGCCAATCTATTTTTCTATAAAATTCAATTTATCAATTTGTTTTCATACGTTAAACGTAGCAGCACCAAACTTGGCATAAATGCTATTCGACATAATGGAAAAATACTGTGGATGTTCCCGTCACCAAGGACACCAGTTGTCAGTGTTACCAACCTATTTCAATAAATAATTTTTCAAATTAGTGCCATACATTGGACACATCTGCATCAAACTTGGCATAAACATTGTTCGACAGAATGAAGAAATAATGTGCGTGTTCACGTCGCTAAGCAGTCCAGTTGTTAGTGTTGCTAATCTATTTTATAAAATCAATATTTGTGTGTGAGAGATGCTATAGAGAGACCTTCGAAACTTTCGATTGTTAGTAGAATCGCATCGCTCACTTGTTTGAAATCAGAAAAAGTGACGTAAGCCTTCTTATTTATTTAACCAGCGCAAGAGACTATCAAAAAGAATTTTGGAAAAAGTGGGAAAGGCTTAGCTTTGAGTTGTACACACCGTAATACACAAGTAATGTTCATCTCTAGGTAATTCACTACTGGTTCAGTTGAAACTAAGCATCCGTTCCTAAAAGGTCGTGGCTGTGTTGTGTAGTGAAACCATACTTTTTCATACTTTTGTTGTGGTTTGTTACATTTTCGAAGAAACAAAAGCACGAGTCGATCAGCAAAAATCCAAAGTAGAATGTAGTATTGTTGACAATGAGGAAGAAAACTCGGATGACTTATCAAGGAACTGACCTCATTGTTCAACGTCAGCCTCTGCTTCAAATGTACGAGGAAATATAAAAGTAAATTCGAAACAACTAGAGACGAGACAGAACTCTTAAAGACACGACGAGATAAGGTTTCCACGAGACGAGACGAGACAGCCTGAAGTTTCGTCTCGTCTCGTGGGCAACACTAGTTTATTTGAATAAGAGTATTTTGATAATTCAAATTAAGAAAACCAGAACAATCCAGATTTCAATGTAGAATAGAATAGAACAGAATAGATAACAAGTAGATTATTCGGGCATCCATGCAATTTGGTTGTTGGTTATCCTGATGATTCAAACAAAATTAAACCAACATGGGAAAATATTTTATGAAGAATGTATGAGTAAATCCGATGAGATAAGTTTATCAGATAATTTTAATGTGAACTTTGTAGGTGACGGGTGTTAAAATTTTCAATTTGCCGCTATTTCCCACAAGAAATAATAGAAACATTCATTTTTCGATTAAGATAATTCTTGTATGAATAATTGAGATATTTCTCATATGAATGATTTTTTAATCCGTCTTCTACCTGGAAAGGCGTCATAAAGTTGTCGGTATATCTGTTATCTAAACTAATTATTGAATTTAATTTTAAGGCCTTTAGGCAACTTTGGCTTAGGTCGGATGAATTGGTGGAATGAAGAAAGTGGGAGGAAACGGGAGAACCCCAAGAAAACCCATGCACACCTTGTTTGTCCACAACAAAACAAATATGGAACGAGCACGGTTTAAACCGACGAACCCAAGCGCCAGAGTTGAGCGCTCTACCAATTGAACAACCGCGGCTCCAGTTATTCAAATGAATCGGCTATTCATTTTCAGAATTTTTAGAACCTTCCGAATTGTACAGGTATCAGCTATCCTAATTTTGTCATTGCTGGGGTCGATTTTTTTAAACATTCTTCATTTCTTTATCCTGGCTTTACTGATGTACGTCTTTACAGTTTAAAAAAAATAACATAATTAGGCTAATTTACTTTTTGCTATTGGGACTATCCAATATGAAATTTAAAATATCCAGATACCCTTATGCAAATTATCTACTTACTGCTCATTCAGTTTATTCGTATACATGGTATTCATACGCACAATAGCCTGAATGAAGTAATATATATATTCTTCATCCAAATAATTCGTCATGCTTTTTATCTGTTATCAGGATGCTCCATATCAAAATAATATGCACCTCTGCATTATCTACTTACTATTAATCAACTTTATTCAAAAATTGGAATTCTGGATCTCTCTTACACCTGTAATATCATTTGTTGACGACTGTTATCCAAAAAAATCCTGCTTTACTTTAATATCTTCTCTTTTATTTAATATATTTAAATACTATTTTAAGCGCGCCTTTCCAAACAGAACTACTGCGAGCTACATTGGAAGTTCCGACTTACAAGGGACATTACCCAAGTGTACGGCTCTGATTTCAATGTAATTTTGTTTTCTGACGGAGGGGATGTATGCATTATGTCTGTTGACAGAAATTGTTGCCATGACGGATTGTTTAAAGATATTGAATGTTGAAGACTTGTAATGTAGTTATTTACAGGGTAAGGCAAAAGTCCCTTAACACCCCTTGTAAACTGCGTGTGAATGATAAAAAGTGAAGAACAAACATGTGGTACATATGAGGCCTAGGGGAAAGTCGTATGGTGTGACCTTGACGGCAACCACC
The DNA here is from genome assembly GCA_022664845.1 of Lepisma saccharinum. Classification (NCBI taxonomy): domain Eukaryota; kingdom Metazoa; phylum Arthropoda; class Insecta; order Zygentoma; family Lepismatidae; genus Lepisma; species Lepisma saccharinum. The sequence goes on along the minus strand of JAGDQP010004679.1, from coordinate 42,626 downwards.
TTGAAATCCGCCATCTTGTATCAGATTCAATTTTCGAAAATGAAAACCATAGCATGTGACACCCCATTGTAACAGCAAATTTTCCCACAAATCCAATGGTATGCTTATTTTGGCTATATAGTTAACCAGTACGAAGTTAGGCTCATGTTTGCTACATATATTAATTTTGCGATTTCTTGTCAGTGCATGAATAGTGTTGGGATGAGCTATCGCCATTCATTCTGAATTTTTAAGAGTTGCGATGTAGTTATTTATTTCCAACCACAAAAAATGAAAAGCCGATAGGCCTATGTCACGTGAACAAATAAAAATGAAATTGTAACCGATTCTTGCTAGATGAACACAAAATTATCAGGAGATATAGCGGACAATGTTACGCAAACTAAAAAAAAAATACAACTTCAAAGGAACAGCAGCAGTCAATAGAAAAGAGCAAAGAGACATAATAAAGCTATTTCCAACACGCTTGACAAATACATTCACATTTCATGTAAAGAGATCTAATTGGCGTAACTGGTGCAATAGTGATAATTAAGGGGAAAATGTTGAAAACAAAGATACTTTTTGCGCAATAGGAAACAGTTGGCGAAGAACACACTTCGTAATGAGTTATAACCAGATTGAAGCAAAATTCGACAGATTTTCGAAATTTGGAGACCGCTCTTCAATGTATCCGGATTTAAACCAAGAATAAGCGATGAAGTTGTGGATTCTTGGAGAGGAGAATTGGTTATGAACAAGTGATTGGATTTTTAAGACATTGTTCGCTGATGAAGATTGATGTCCAGATTATCGAGCAAGACTCGATCAGAAAATTTTCGAACAAAGTTCTTCCACATTCTAAAGAAATAAACGTCCACAGGTTGGATAAAACCTGTTGTCTTCGGAGGGATACGTAAGATTGTGACATTGCAATTGGACGGTTTTGTTGCTGTCATTGCGGCTTCATCGTTATAAGTGGTCCAAGAATCGACTAAAAGTACAGAATCCTCTGACACATTAGGGAAGTAAACCTTTTCAAACCACTCTAACAAATGCTGCTTTCCCATCTTTCCACTGCTCGAAGCTGCAATGTATAGGTTGTCAGCTGTAAACAATGATTCCAAAACCCTTGGACCAAAGTTTCCTCCAGTTTCCGGTAAACGATGTAAAGCGGACTCATTAGTTACCCAGCAGCTGAAATAGTGGGTAATTGTATATGAACCAGTTGTGAGTGATTTTGATTGGACGATGGCTTCTGATGTTTTGGTCCCTTTAATATCCAATGTACGTCCGGAATGAAGTTCGAGAGTAAAACCACTTTGATTATAAATTTGTGTACGTTGGTATTTATCGGAATACTGTTTGCTCGCTAACAGAAAATCACAAGCACTTTGATTAACGTCTTTACTTTCTGCAGAATAACCATGGGTTACGAATCTGGTTACTTTTCTTGATACGATTCTATGTTTCTGCTTGAATTTCTAAATCCAGTGAGGTGATGCCGTAAAGTGTTTTACACTAACTTCTATTTACTTTAAAAGTGCCTATCGCTTTAAATCAGAATCATGCACAATTAGTTTTTTAGATGTTGCTTTAACAAACTCATTAAAGGTATGTTGATCGATCTCCTTTAGTTGGTCAAATCGATTTCCAGCCTATGTAAATTCATTTTTAAATCGTCTTAATTGTCGTTCACTAGTGACAGCGCGGTAAAGCTTTGAAACAGTTCTCCAACGTAAACGACCCTTTTCCCACTTTCCCAATATTCAAAAATTTTTGTTTTAGTTTCTAAAGATTTTTTTTTTTTTTTTGCGTACCTCTCATGGGGGAATTGAATAGGATGTGGAACTCGATACTGCTTCGTCCTCTGGTTGCGAATCATTGCTACTATCATAACAAAGTGGTCCGCCGTCTTCCGGTCAGGCTCCATTTCATTTAAATCCAAATCTGTAGTCTTCTCAGTGCACAATGTAATTGAAGATACGCACTCGTCAATAATTTGCACCAGTTGAGACTTTAATTCAATCTCATGAGCATTGATTGGTGTCTAATGAGCCGTATTTTTTAACTCCTCGTAGAGCATTTTAACAACATTGAAGCGGTTATATTTTGAAATTTTTCACTATGGCAAATTCAAACTCAATTAAAGCAAAAGTAACATGTTATTAAAACACAATTCAAGTTGTATTCACGTGAACAATACGAGAAACGTCCACTTCTGCTTGTAATGTACCGATGCCTCAGCCACATGCAAACGAAAACTAACGGACACACATCTGCCCTTCCACAACTCGTTTATTGAATCATCGCACAACGAAACAACTCCTCTTGCCTTGCAGTCACGTGATACCAAAGACGTCGCTTGTAATATATAATAGATTCGACGAGAAAGCAAATTAATATTAATTTCAAGAAGGAAGAAGAAGAACTATGATTGTTGTCTAACTTAATCGTCTTTTGTTTTCTTTTATATTTCTTTCTTGTTTATTTAGTTATTTATTTTCTGTGACAATTTCTTCTCCAATCAGAAAAAACTATTTGTCATTTGTTTTTTAGCTATTGTTGTCGAACCAAAGGCGGTTCATATTTGTATAGCGTGTTGGGAATAGCTTTATTATGCCTCTTTGCTCTTTTCTATCGATTGCTGCTGTTCCTTTGAAGTTGTGTTTTTTTTTTAGTTTGCGTAACATTGTCCGCTATATTTCCTGATAATTTTGTGTTCATCTAACAAGAATCGGTTACAATTTCATTTTTGTTTGTTCACGTGTCATAGTCCTATAGCCTTTTCATGTTTTGTGGTATGAAATAACTAACTACATTGCAACTCTTACAACTTAAGAAAGAGTGACGCAAGCTCATCCCAACACTATTCATGCACTGACAAGAAATCGCAAAATTAATATATGTAGCAAACATGAGCGTAACTTCGTACTGGTTAACTATATAGCCAAAATAAGCATACCATTGGATTTGTGGAAAATTTGCTGTTACAATGGGGTGTCACATGCTATGGTTTTCATTTTCGAAAATTGAATCTGATTCGAGATGGCGGATTTCAAGATGGCTTACGTCAAGGTCACAATACCATACGACTTCCCCCTAGGCCTAATATGTACCAACATGGTTGTTCTTAACTTATCATTCACACTCAGTTTACAAGGGGTGTTAAGGGCCTTACCCTGTAAATAACTACATCACAACTCTTCAACATTCAATAACTTTAAAAACATTCGCCATGGCAAGAATTTCTGTCATCAGACGTAATGCATACATGCCCTCTATCAGAAGATAAAATTACATTGAAATCGGAGCCGGACACTTGGGTGAATTAGTATTGAGGCAATGAAGTTATTAAAAGTACATGTAGACATTCCATAATCATTACCACATATTAAACAATACTCTACCGTGCGTATCTAACAAACTACCTTGATCTTCTAATTGAACTGAATTTATTTATGGTCCTTAGGGCTGAGACCAGCAAATTGCCTTGAAGTAAAATTATTGAAGTGCACAATAAGTTTAAACTGACCACGAATTTTGGCGCTACTTCAGCAATCAAAATTCAAACAAATGTTATGACTAGAACAAAACAACTAATGTTTAAATCATGAAAAATTCTTTCAATGTTCGTAATGCATTAATGAAAACCTGAAACATAAAACTCTAAAGCCTCTTAAAGGTTCTTATGGAATATTATTACTTTTAGAATCGAAGTTGATCGAATAAAATACCACAATGCAATTAGATAAATTTAGAAGTTGAAACTTAATATTGATCTTTTGTAGTAATCTTACAACATCCACACGTAATAAATAGATCATTTTGGTTCTAACACAGTTCTAATGGTACAATTTAGAGCATGTAGGTAAATCAAGTCTACCCAAGTCTCCTAATTAGTAGCATTGTAGAACAGTCTCTCACTAACTAAAGATTAACTTTTTATTAGCTTAATCGAAAATATTTCTACAAATTAAAAAAGTCCATTCCTCTTTTAGATATTACTTTCTTCAGGAATATCTCTTTAGCGCATACCTATGATATTCCTTTGGAGATATTTCCTCTAAATTTCTTTTCCAAATGTTGCGTGATATAATCAGAAGAAATTTTAATAAACTTCCTTTTTCATTGGAAAACTATTCGCGCAAGGAAATTTGTTTTATAATGTGGGTACTATTTGTGCTAATATTTGCTAGTACTTGATGCTCCTTTCTTACTTACAGTTCTGATTTCCTACTACTTTCTCTTCGCGCCTTTCTCGTTTATTTTTGAGACTGAATATACATGCGAATTTTGTAACTTCAATGCTAATCAGTCAATGATTGTACACGTGTATACGAATTGGGTAGCTGCAAATTACGCTGCTACATTGATGGTTCATTTAGCGTTTCATAATGAGCAATCGAGGGAATGTATTACCCTTACATGCAATTACTCAAGAAATTGTGCAAATATAGTGTTCAATGCTTCTGAGCTACCACCTTAAGTTCAATATCAGAAATGTTCTAAAATGTATAACATTAGAACAATATTTAGTTTGGGAATTACATCACCGACAAGAGACAACTCAATTACCTATGCACTAAGATTCCTGTTTCATGTAACATACATAACAGTAGCTAAAGTTAGCTTTTTGCTGAACGCCCTGTGCATAAATAGAAACATCACATTTCATAGTGTAGAAGCGTAAAATTACAAAACACCAATACCTTAATTATAATTAAAATGTAGGCCACAAAATACAAAGTATTTTAGTATTTGTTTTCTAACACATCGAATATTTTTAATTGCATTACAGAATATACTAAGTAAATTTAATTTACACGATTTTGCTCCTGCATTGCCTTATTTCTAAATTCTGGTAGTGATAAGTGTAAACTTACTTTCTCTACATAAGCAGTAAGCTCACACTATCATTGAGTGCATAACTTATAACAAGACATTAACACGAAAACTATAACCTACCATAGCAGGCTGAGTCATAGAATTGCACATTAAAAGAACCCGTCACATCAAAATCTCTTTTATGATGTCAGTACCAATTATGGCGACAGCAAACTCATAGTATTTTTTTTTACGGCAAACGATGTTTACAGTAACGTTACTGGTGCCATTGCTGTGATTCAATTCACCGTAGAAAACTATGGGTTTGTTTACAGTGTATATTGTAAGAGTATAACATTACATTAGACATAACTACTTCCAAACCGACAGTTTGAAATGCCGGAAGAAAACTTAAAGTCATTATTTGAATCTCATACAAAGATATTGAAGATAAATTATTTTAAAGGTATGATTCAGTACTTCAAGAACATAAGATATATGAACTGTCTTCTGCATTCCTAATTTATAAAGAAGTATTAAAGTTCGCCGACGAACGCGTTACAGAAATATTCATCCTGCTTCCTTTTCAGCATGATGCTTAGCACGCAATAGGGCAAAGAACTTACAATCGATATTGAATAGACTTGCTTTTAAGGTAGAGGACACGAAGAATATTCCCTAGTCTTGACCGCTCTTGAAGGATTGTTAGTTATTTCCAGAGCCTCTTAGAAGTTCTCTAAATTTGCCACACATTCTTCGAAGTTACATTGCTTCTTAAACATAGAAAGTGTCAGGCGATATTTATTTTACAATTCTTGAAAACTTGAAATTGGCAATTGCACGTAGTAGATCAATTACGTTGGTACTATTTTAAACACTACTAAAAATGCGGTAGAGAAAGATATTTGCTTATTCTAATTACGAACATAATCAAATAAACCTTAAACCACAATATAATAATGAATTATGATAACTATAAGTATTCTAACTGATTGCTAATTTGTGACCTGGGGAGCAATGGTAGCTGATGCTTATTAATATGTGAATAAGATATTAAATTTGGAAGGATATGTCTTCCAATATTAAGAGATTTAGAAACCACAATATTGAACCCACAATCACCTTGTAGTGTAATACTCAATTAATAAGAATGCCCAATCGACAGAACACTAAATAATATGTTCGTAAATAATATGATTTTATCCAAATCACGACACAATTTCCTCAAAAAATGAAGAAATATTCACGTCAGTATTGCTACCAGTCTTCTTAACTAAGATTTGTACAGTTTTTCACAGTTTCATTAGACAAACTAATAACCTATTCAAAACATTGCTTATGACTTTGTCATCTAAAACAATGTGACGCGATATCTTCCTGATCAACACAAAATTGTGAATTTAATAAGTTAATAAGAAATGAAGAACCCCCTCACTTATAAATATAACTTCTTTATAAATATATTTGAATCGGTGAGAATTTAAAGGATGACAAATATCACTCTCTCTCAATTGTATAACTGCATTAACTGATGGCGTAAAAAACTAACTGTCATGGTTAGAAAAACTACGAATAGTCATCTACTACTACACAGACCATATAAATCCAAGTATGATAGGTAGTCCCTTTTAACAACATCTACAGACTGTAGTGTGTAGTTGGTTCCTTTTATACTAACATATTCATTTCTACTGACGATTTTGTGAACTTGATTTTTGAAAATGCTATTCGATAGGACATGCAAAGAAACTTAGAAAATTTAGAATATTATCGGCGGAACCCAAACAGAGATGTATGACGTATGTTCGGGGTTGAGAAGGTATCCACAAAGTAGTATTGAGGATTAAGCAAATTTGGTGAAATACCTCGCAACAGAGAAACTAACAAAGGATGTATTAATCAGGAATAAAACACTATTTTTAAAGTATTCGTCGGTGGTATCCTCACACTTATATCTAATTTTATTGCCTTCTTGGTACATTTGTAATTTTCTTACAGTAAATGAATAATCGATTCATTCAATAAAATATTATCCTTTCTTTGGTTGATAGTCCTTTTAGCAACTTTCATTAATGTTCCACCGTCCTTCTTGCTACAACATATCACTACACAGCTTCCTGTATGAATTCTCATGTGACAGGTAACTATCACTTACTAAAATGAATATAAAAGTTCCAATACTTCTCTTTATAGTCTGTGAAGATTATTATTTAAAAATGTCCACGTAATCAAACTATATAAAAGTATATATATTATACGAATCTACCTGCGATCGTATGTTTACTTCTTGAATTACTTTTCTGTTCGATATTCATGAAAGGTAATATGCAACATGAAATGAGAAAGAAGTGCTGAATGAAGATATATAAATTAACCTATTAAGAACCTCTCCTAACAAAGATTGTTCTTACACTGAGACTAAACGGAAATTCATTAGAAGATCATCAACTAATTCCAACCTATGCATTTATTTACTATTATTAATGCATTCCTATCTGTTCGGCTTTTCTTCTGGATCGATAACACAACAAAGTCTTTGGTTTTCTCCGCACTACCTTACATAAATCTTGGTGCTGAAAGACTAATCAAATATTGTTCATTTAAACTATCACTTTTTTGATACAGCGAAATGTTCTGCTTTAATTTCTCAATGACACTAGAAATTATGCAATTTACGATTCCTCGTCACAACAAACGTTCCACAACATATTAAGCCATTTGTTCTTAGACATCAATTCGTACTCCACCCTCGGACGAACAACATTCAGAACAATTACAAATATTATTTCGAACGACTACAGCGGCACTTATTGGAATCATGCTCATGCTACAAAAGTTCATGTCATCCGCACTCCCTGTGCTGACGTGAAACAGACTATCTTCATCGAAGTTCTCGAGTTCGGTGTCCGGAAACAACGTCTACGCAATCTTCCCCGTACTGTATATACTCATCACTCGCAACGCTGACGTGAGTATTCTTCATAAACAAGACAAACTCCTGTTGATATGCACCGCTCACCAACGACTTGGCTTGCGTCGTGGGGGTTACAGCCAACAAAAGTAGCAAACTTAGGGTTCACAATCGCTAACCACGGAGTTTTTCAGCAGTCCGGTGGAATTACAGCAAACTAAACCAGCTGCGTTCAAAATACGAATAATGACCCAACTGTCCTTGGTCTTGGACTATTCTTAAATTCAGTGTTGGTCTGACTGAAGTATTTTTTTTTTGCTAGCCGAGGCTAGCATTCCCAAAGGGCTACACCCTTTACTTGGGAAGAGAAGATAGAAGGAAGTGTGAGGATTTAGTAACGTTGGATGGGCGAAGAGGTTTTGTTTATCTTATTACTTTATTGTTTAATAGACTTGATTGGACATTATGAGTTTTCTCATAATCATTCATATAGGATGGTTATCTTATTTCCTAGTGATGATAGCTGATGAGATGAAAGCGAGGTGCGGAAAGACGCCACAACACTTTGACACACTTAAGACAAATGATTGATGTTCTTCTCGTCTAGGGGCAACTCTAGACGGTTATGGAGACAGATGAGCCCTTGCGTTCGAAATGGTCACTGTGCAGTTGATGAAGGCGCAATGTAATGAGGGATGTTATCGACGGTGTAATCTATAATCTGTGCTAAATCTGAGTGGTTCGGTGGTATTACTTGTCGGTAGAGCGTAAATAGTAGGGAAAGTGGTGTGTAAGCGTCATGAGGTGGTGTGTTGCTGTGTTCATGCGAGAGGAGTTTGTCATAGAAGAGTGGGTGGTGGATTTCATATCTATTTTGGATGTATTTGGTGCGAAGTGTTTCTAGGTATAGAAGAAGATGTGGGAAGGTAATACGGTTGTATAATTCTTGGGTTGGGCTAGGTAGTTTTATTCTATATGCTATGCGTAATGCGTGTCTCTCGAGAATCTGAAGTTGACGGTATATGCGGTGGTCGGCTGCTATCCAGGCGGTCAGTCCATAGGTTAGAACTGGGCGAAGGAATACTTTATATGTGTTAATAACGGTTTGTAGTTTGAGCCCCCAAGTGGTTCCTGTTAGTCTCTTGAGGAGGTTGAGGCGGTTTTTGGCTTTGCTGACAATTTTCTGTAGGTATGGTCTCCACGTTAAATGATGATCAATTACAAGGCCAAGATAGGTGACAATTTTTGAAGGTTTTATGGTTTCGTTTTGAATTTTGAGGTTGAGATGAGAAGGGTTTCGTTGGATACGGGAGCGGCAGTTTGGTGGTATGAAGACTATGGCTTGAGTTTTGGATGAGTTAATGGTGAGTCCCCACTTACTGCACCAGGATAAAAAGATTTGAATAGCTTCAGTCATAGTCTTATTGATGTTTTGAACGGTTTTACTTAGGACTAGGAAAGCTGTATCGTCAGCATATTGAAAGATATGTATATTAGGCGGTAGCTGTGGGAAGTCTGCAACGAACAAAAGATATAAGAGTGGAGACAGTGCGGAACCTTGTGGTACACCACAATGTAAGAAGATAGGATGGGACATGCTGGAGTTGTTTGTGATATATGCGATTCGATTTGTTAGAAAATGTAGAATGAGCCGGATATAGGTGATGGGAAGACGAAAGTTGTAAAGTTTGTGTAGAAG